>WMED01027656.1:0-10583 GCA_019650415.1 Pipa parva | reverse complement strand
CCCCAGTCCCTCCGCTCTAGTACCTCCTCGGTCTCTCCTCTCTAGTATCTCCCCGGTCTCTCTGCTCTAGTACCTCCCCAGTCTCTCTGCTCTAGTATCTCCCCAGTCTCTCTGCTCTAGTACCTCCCCAGTCTCTCAGCCCTCCCTCCTGTACGTCAGCTGTCCCATTAATTTCCCGTCATTCCCTGCTCCTTCCCGCCTAAACTGCCGCTGCCATGTATTTATCGGGGAGCTGGAGGGTTTGGGGCCTGGCAGCCATAGGTTTGGCTACTGCAGTCGGGTTGGAGTTGCTGGTTCGGTACTTGCGCAGGAGAAAACCAATACAAGAGGTTCTGTTCTTCCCGGTACCGGTGACTTGTGTTGAAGCGCTGCTGCAGCCCGGGAAGCAGTGCCATTGCCGCCTCCCTCACACACACACCGCCATGACTGCCCTGGTCTCCCGACTACTCTGTGCCCGGCGCTCCCTGGCGCTCTGCCTCTTCGCCTTCTCCTGCCCCATCCTGGGACGGGCAGTGCTACTGCTGCATCATCAGGGGGTGAGAGTCCGGGTCGTCACAGACAGCGATTACATGGCCGCCCCCGGCTCTCAGCTCGGGATGCTGCGGAGTGCAGGTGAGCGGCGGGGGGGGGGGCACTTACAGTTGACTTAAGGGGGGGGAGAGGAGGGCACTTACAGTTAGCTGCTGCAGAACCTCTTAGTTGTCTGGAGGATTGGGTGGAACTGATGGCACATGGGGACACTTGTTTACTAAACTGGAGAAGTTTAATGCAGGAGAAACAGCCTATTCTTATTTATATTACATTGTAGGGTGTGACTGTACAGGGCGCCCTTTCACTAGGGGGCGCCGTTTCCCCTGGGGGCATCTTGGCCAAGCACGCCAATGGGGCAGTGGCAGCACCAAAGCAGAAGCTGACGGGGAGGAAGAAGGGCGCCCAGTTGGTCCGTCGCCTCCCACAGTAAGGCTGATCCTAATAGAAAACACTGGAAAGTCTTCCACCTTTATAGGAACAGTCTGGGAAAAATGGAAAAAACGCATGTGTTAGTAAATACGAATTACTAACTTTTATTAAATGCATTTTATTTTCAATTTTGGCCCTAAAATGAAATACGGATCCGGTGGGATATAAGGACATTACAAGAATATGCCGATGTAAGAAGGATCCCCAGAGGACTCCGAATAAAAAAGGTACCTATTTGTATCCCTAAAGACCATGTATTAGCCACTAGGTGGAACGATGCCCTGTCTGACTGCTCCTTTAAGCTCATTAGCATATTGTTGGAGTTTAAGCAACAACAGATACATGACTTACAAATTGAGATTGAGAAATTCAAACAAGATTTACACAAGTATGACACGGACGCCAACTTTACCATGCTAGATGAGCAATTGGACACCACTTTACATGCATATGAGAAGCAAGTCATTGACATTAAGAAGCGCAAGTTCAGCCGAAACGCCACTGATTATGACAACAACAGGGTCTACCAATGGCACGTTTCCAGACAGCGTACCGTCACTGAGAACCCCAAGTCCATCCTTAAATACAAGAAACATAGAACTGTAAATTTTTCTGAGCCCAGTTACACTGAACTTGACGACATGTTCCAATCTGGTTCTACTAGCGATGACAATCCACAGACTTCCCCTAAAGAATAGTACCTGGCAGACAAAAAAAACGCGAGGACACTGTCTACAAGCGCAAACATCGCGCAGAGTTAGACGAGGACGTAGACGGAGATTGGCGCGTCAGGAATCTGATCCGTCATGCCACACGACTGACCAGAACCTCCAGGAAGGAGTAGCACCTAATATTTAAGGTAATATTAGATATTATCTAATAATAAAGATAATAGTTTCTCTGACAGAACAGATAAATAGTTGTTAAAACTACTGTAAGGGAAAGTAGAGCCAAATAAACAAACTCTATATTTTACTTCTCCCTGATGGAGAACCCAAAAAATAAACAACCAAGATTAAATAAAGGAAGTAGTAGCCAACCATTTCAAGAGATATGGACTGAGATATGACAGCATTGTAAAAAAAAGCATGGAAAAGGCCTCTGTGAAAGAGAATTTTTTTAAAGAAACTCTCCTAAGAGGTGCACCAGTTCTGTTTCATGATGTGCAGAATAAAGATGCAAATATCTGACTTACCCCTCAGTAGAAATGTCATGAAAGACAGAATAATGAGACTGAACACAAACATACAACATCAATTAAAATGAGACTTAAATAATTGTAAATATTTTTCAATCTCTCTTGATGAAACTACTGATGTCTCATCAAATGCTCAGTTGGCCATTATTGGTTGATATTCTGATAATCTCACAATGAGAGAAGAGTTGATAAAGTTTGGATCAGTGCCAATAAGTACATCAGGAAGTGAAATATGTAAGGTTGTTGTACAAACATTCCATGACCTAAGCATTGATGTCTCTAAAGTTGTGTCAGTGACGACAGATGGGGCACTAACAAAAATAGTGAATTTTATAGCTGTTCGACCCCCTTCACGTACAAGAATTTTCTGAACTTTTACTGGAAGTTGATTAAACCTACAGTGGGCTGCTGATGTTCAATAATGTGAGATGGCTAAGTCAAGGATAAGTTCTGGAGCGGTTTGTGGAGTGCTTTGCAGAAATTAAAGTATTTCTTGAGGATAAGAATATGGGAAAGTTTCCTCAACTGAATGATCATAAGTGGGTCAACACACTGATGTATTTTACAGATCTCTCTGTTCATATTAATGAACTGAACTTCAAGTTACAAGGATTTGGAAAAAGTATTGACGTTATGTTTGGATACATAAAAGCTTTTCAAAGTAAACTTAAAATTTTCAAGTGAGATGTAAAAACTAAAACTTATAAGTATTTTTCTCAAGTAAGAAAGTATTTTGAGAAGGCCAGCGCTTCTATACAAAATGAAATTGAGCCTTTGCATATAAAGAACCAGAATATTTAAAATTCATTACTTGACCAGTTTGGTGCAAGATTTAATCCATTCAGAAGCCTGGAACAGACGATGAAAATAATTAAGTGTCCGAATGTAGTAGTAGTCTACAGTAGTTTGGAATTCAATTGTTTTCAATGGATGCAAATTGATGATTTGGAGATGCAACTTGCAGAATTTCAAGACGACATCTGGGCTCAGGTGTTTATTGAATTGAGGTCAAAGCTTGAGAATCTGGAAAGGTATCGCATGGAGAATGAGAATAAAGAGGAGTACCACTACAAACAAGAAATTTGAAGTGCTTGGAATTGATCAATGGATCTTTTTAAAAACTCTGAAAAATCTAGCGATGGCTTTACTCACAATTTTTTCCCTCTACATAATTTTGTGAGACCTTTATTCTCAGTGTTAAATAATATCAAAACCAATAAAAGAAACTGACTGACAGATGAAGTTTAGTAGCGCTTGCATGGCTTGAAGTGTACAAAATACCAACCTTCAATTGAAGATTTAGCTGATGAAATCCAGCAACGAAAAAGTCACTAAGCAGGAACTCAGAACTCTAGAAAATAATAATTAATGTAACAATGTTGCAGTATGTATCTTGATGAAACCTGGACATCTAGTGTAATACAGTGCTATATTTTGGCAATAAATACTGTAGATGGGGTAGTCGGGTAACATAAATTTTGTGATGATCATGTTCAGATATGTGTTTAATTATGCAGATGTAGGCAAAACAAAATCATAAACCAATCAGTAATATAATAAATCTCTAGATTAGCTTGCAGCAACATGGTTTTTTTTTTCTGATATGTATTTTCTTATTTCTCATTATTATTTTAGGTATAGAAGTGCGCCACAACCAGAAAAATGGCTTAATGCACCACAAGTTTGCAGTTATTGACAAGACTATTGTAATTACTGGCTCCCTTAACTGGACTGTGCAAGCTATCCAGACTAACAGGGAGAACGTAGCTATTACAGATGAAAAGCTCTTAGTTATGGCTTATTTGGAGGAGTTTGAGAGACTCTGGGAGGAATATGACCCAACAACATTTATATACTTTTCTGAAAAAGAGGACATGTGATGTGATGTAAATCAAATTGTAGCCTTTTCTTCTCTTCACTGCAGTATATTCAACAGAAACATTTTTTTTTTTTTTTTTTTTTTTTTTTTTTAAATGAACAAGAAAACACACTGCTACCAAAGAAGTATAGTTTAAATTTTGAAAGGATAAGTACATTTAGGATTCTATTTCATGATAACATGGTTTTGCATAAAATGATAGCAGTTTTTACTTCTATTATTTATTTATTGTGTGTGCATTATCTTCTTGTCTTTGAGCAGAGTTACTGTGGATTATTTATACAGTGTAGCTGTTCATGCACAAAGGGGGTTATTCACTAAGGTGTGAATTCGACTGTTGAATTTGCAAACAGCGGATTCCCATAGTAAATTTGCTACAATTTTCCCCATTGTAAAGTCGCGACAATTTTCTCATAATAAAGTTGCAACAGTAGCAGCCTATTGCGACTGTCCTTTATCTGGCTAATTCGCACTTATACTCAACAATTTGGACTTTAGTGAATAACCCCCTAAATCTGCTTGTAGAGATATAAAACTTGTTGGTATTATGTCCAGTAACTGTTGAGAGCAGAAAGCAGCAAACAAAATACAACATCTTGTTAACTACGAGTTTAGAGTCAATGCAGGGAAGCATGTTAAACTTCACAGTTCAAAACTGTTAAATGAAAGTTATAATTCTTGTATAAACAATTTGTTATTGCTGTATGGAGTTTTTCCAAATGTTTATTTAAAAAATGTTAATATAGTTGTCCATATACTGGAAAGGAAAACATTAAAAATTGCAGGAAGCTTTTAATGCTAAAAGTTTTCTTGTGTTTGTTTTTCTTAGCTTTACCAAGTGGTATCACATCATGTTACATCAAGTGCGGTGTAGAACATTTTTCCCCAACAGGAATCATTCAGATTTAGGACTGTTCCATGATTTTTCTACAAAAGTTTCTTGTCCAGCTACATTTATCATTTTAAAAGCCAGATGTTCTGGACAGATGTTCCCAATGTACATTGCCTTATTTATAATATAACAGGTTCCATATAATGTCAAAATTTTCATCTGGATTGAGATCTAAAGACTGGGCAAGTACAGTAATACAAGAAATAATTTAAACTGAATTTTTCAGTTCAGTACCGTTCCTAAAATGTACAAATCCATTTTTAAAAATGCAATGTTGTTCATGTATTCTATGGTTAGATGTCTGTTCACTTGTGTGTCACATGGCCAAGATTTATGCGACACTCCAAGCTATCCTATGACCAGCTTGTAATATTGAAAGACAGTTGGCTGGTAATGGATGTTTCATAAACTTTATATTCTTCAATGGGTGCTTATTTGGGGATGTTCTACACTGTTGGTAAACTATAGACCAGTGATTGCTAACCTTTTGAGCTTGGTGTGTCAACATTTAAAAAAAAAAAAAAAACTAGCATAACTTGGGTGGTGTTACTTTGAGAAAAATCCATTATTTTTTTTTTTTTATTATTATTATTATTATGCTTGTCTGTTAATCAGTTCCAAGCTCTCCAAATTTCTTGTTCAGTCATACTCCTCTTCATTCTCCATGTGATACATTTCCAGATTGTCAAGCTTTGACCTCAAGTCAACAAATACCTGAGCCCAGATGCTCTCTGGGAATTCTGCAAGTTGCATCTCCAAATCATCAATTTGCATTCATTGAAAACAATTGAATTCCAAACTACTGTAGACTACTATATCCAGATACTTAATTATTTTCATCGTCTGTTCCAGGCTTCTGAATTGATTAAATCTTGCACCAAACTGGTCAAGTAATGAATTTAAAATATTCCGGTTCTTTATATGCAAAGGCTCAATTTCAATATTTTTGTTACAACTGACATGAAGTCATTTAAGTTGGTGAATCCTGCCTTGGCACATAACACCTCTTGATGGATAATGCAATGAAAAGGCATAATCGGATGTCCAATACCATCCATAAACAATTTTACAAATCCCACTTTTTTTCCCACCGTGTTGGGTGCCCCATCGGTCGTCACTGACACAACTTTAGAGACATCAATGCTTAGGTCATGGCATGTTTGTACAACAACCTTACTTATTTCACTTCCTGATGTACTTATTGGCACTGATCCGAACTTTATCAACTCTTCTCTCATTGTGAGATTATCGGAATATCAACCAATAATGGCCAACTGAGCATTTGATGAGACATCAGTAGTTTCATCAAGAGAGTTCTAAAAATATTTACAATTATTTATTGCATCTTTATTCTACATATCATGAAATAGAACTAGTCCACATCTTAGACTAGTTTCTTTAATAGATTCTTTCACTGAGGGCTTTTCCATGCTGAGCTATGGAGTGAGCAATGTTGAAACCTGTAGATGTTAAATTTGTAGAGCTTCTTACAAATTTAAGGATGTAATAGATTGACTCTTATAGGAGGAGTAGCTGCCTGGAAATGTATTCCTTCCTTTCAGTCTCACTTCCTTCTTTTTTTTTTTTTATATAGAGCTGGGAATGATTCATTTGAAAATGTCTATTTATATTCCATATTTTACTTACTACCGTTTCATTACACAGTATGGGAAACTTATCTGCCTTTTTTTTTTCTTTTCCCATATCTCTTGAAATGGTCGGCTACTACTTCCTTTGTTTAATCTTGGTTGTTTATTTTTTGGGTTTATCTGTTAAGTCAGAGAAAGTCAAAGGATCCACATTGGAGACAGGTTTATGCTAAATGTAGTTGCTCTGTTTAAAATGTTTCACACTTCCACCTAGCTACCTTTCACAGCTATAGGTAACTTTTGTTCTCTAACTTGTAAATTGGACATTTCACATCTGCCTTAAATTTCATGGAGCTGTGCTATGATGACTTCATTAAAGTGACTGAATTACCCAAAAGGTATTAAATGCTTTGTGACATTTCAGTTAGGTGAACTAAGGAAGTCGACTGGGTGAGTGATAAAAAGCCTACTACTAGCGATATTTGCATATGGCTGCATCAGATTGTGGTTTAATGCAGTGTGAGTTTACACCCAGCTGTTTTCCTGCTTAGTTAGGAGAACACCGCTTTCTGTTTCACAATGAGTCCTCAAACAGAGGAGGATAGAGGATTCACAGTGATTTTTACCATACAGTTCTTACATTTGAATCCTGACACTGTGTCTCGAGCAGCGCTTGTAGTTGATGCACTGCTCGCGAACTGCCGGCTAGTGCTGGGAGATGCACTTCTCCCTTGCGCTTATGGGTTGTCCTCCAATCTGGAGCCACTGACGTCGGCAGTGCCAGATTCAAAAGGGGCTGAGCACTGCTTCTTAGCGCTCTAGCATTTTTGTCAACTTTCAGTCATCTTTAGTTCTCCTGCTGTGTTGCTGCTGTGAACTGCTCCTGGGCTGTTTGTACCTTGTCAGAGGTTTGTTCAGCTTCTCCTGGTTACTGTTATGTGTCGGCTCCTCAGACAAGTAGCTGGTGTTCATCAAGTCGGCTTTCTTCAGAGTTCCTGTTATCTTCAGTGTTTCAGATTACTCACTTAAAGGTACAGCTCACTCTTCAGGATCCAGTGTGTTATAGTTAGGCAGTTCCAGACTTCTACAGTGTTTCAGCCAGCTGGGGTTAACCCGAGAGAGGAGACCTGGGAGGTTCCGAGTGACCAGTACCTCCCAGGTCTCAGTGCAGCAAAGACCAGTACCTCCTTGTGGGGGTTAAAGGCGAAGACCTGGCCCTCCTTAGACTCCGCGCCTTGGAGTTATCCCGTGTCCACCACACTGTGGTAAGAGAATCCACTTCCTTCTGTTTTGCACTTTTACCTCACTTGTTACCTGTTCCAGTACACCTTAGTACCTCTAGAGGTGTAACGGTCGCTGGGTGCTCCAGTTCCTTCAGTGGCATCCAGTCTCGTGGTTCTCTGTGTTTTTCATCACCTCAAGTTATAGTTTCAGCACATCACTGTTTATTATCCTCAAAGGTCACGTTTAAAGCACCAGTACACGTGACACACTGTCTGCTTGCACTTCACTTATGGAGGTGGGATGGCTGTGTTTGTGCCACACTATTAGTGGAAGAGTTCCCCTATCCTTCAGGTGCTGGCACTGTCTGCTCTGCTTGCTGCAGACATTTCACATATAGAGGTAAGATGGCAGCGTTGCCCCACCTTCGGATGCCACACTGTCAGGAAGTGAAGCCAGAGCAGCAAGCAGAGGGTGACACCATCCAGAGGCATTCTAATACTGAGAGTGCAGAACACAATTGCTTACCATGATTAGTAAACCCGGAACAGCAAGCAAAGCAGGTGACAGCATCTGGAGGCAGGGGAGCTAATGACAGAGAACCCAATGCGTGTCAGCCAAAAGGTCCCAGCGTGTCAGTGGTGACACGCGTGTCATAGGTTAGCCATCATGGGTTTAAAGTGATAGAAAATGGCTTTGTGGATTATGGAATTAACCTTGAGACCTGGTCATTTTTTAAATGAAAATAGCTGAAAATGTTATATTTGGGCCTATGTTAACCTCGGTAGCATCAATGACCATGAAAATTGAGATCTTTACCTTTGTTCATTGAACACAAACATTTACAAAAATATACACATAAACTATCATATACAGCTATCTGGAAAGAAGCATTATATTGTTCCAAAACAAAGTCCCCAAGAAAAAGGCAACATTCCAACAGCAAAATAAATGGCACAATTCCAATCCATCTAATATGCCCCAATCAATACTGTGGTGTTCCCGTGCTGGATATGGTCTTAAGATTGTGCCTGTCTGATCCAAGGCATAGGGATGCACAGCAGTAAAGGCGAGGAATGCTTAATTTTTTCTTATAGTTCTGGGATTCAAATATTTTGAGATACTCCTGGATGGTCAGCCCCTCCTTCAGGCTCTGTGTGAATAAAAATATATTATTAATTGAGAATGGCAGTAGGACGAACCACTGTGAGGTGCAGCATATAGAACAGAGGTTCCCAACCTTTTTTGCACCAGGGACCGGCTTTAAGCAAGACCAGTTTTCCATGGCCTGGTGGGGCAGGTGCGGAGCTTTGGTCATATGGGGACGGGGGGGGGGGGGGGGGGGGGGGGGGGGATGCTGGCAGGACCTTGGTGTATACAGCACTGCTGCTGTACACCAGTACCGGGAGCCGCGTCAATGAGGCCAGTCTGCTGCCGCGCCCCGACACGCCCCACATAACATGTTCTGCCGGAGGCGAGTCAGTGAGGAGAGCCTGCCGCCCCACCCCGTCCATGCTGTGCTGGATGGCCGCATCACTAAGACCCACCCGATGCCCCGCCCAGTCCTGCATAATGTTCTCTGCCGGGAGCTGCGAGCTGTCACGGCTACGGCAGAGAACATTATCAATCCACAAAGAGCGTGCTCTGACCAGGCGCAGGCACGCAGAGCTAGCGGTCAGCAGTGCCACGGACCGGCTGAAAAACCCCAACGGCCCGGTCCTGGTCCGCGGACCGTCAGTTGGGGACCTCTGATATAGAACACAAGTGAAGAGATGTTAGTGTAACATGCTAAAGAAAAATAGTGATGTACCAATGGGAGCCACACGTCAAAGGTATGTGAGAAAGTGGAACAATTGTTTGTTTTTAAACAGAAATCACTTGTAGAACCTCATTCATTGGAAGTGATCCCTTAATGTTCTGAAAGCTGGAAAAGACTGTATGTACCAGTCTGGTGAAGGCAAATGGGTGGAATTTGGAGCAGTCCACCTGTCCTAATTCTGCATTTTGCCGCACACAAAGTCCAACACCACTGGAAGCAGCCAAATTGGTTGCAAATTTTCCTCAACGCAGAATATGCTAAATATGCTGATATTGGGAAGTAGCAAATTCATACCGTTATGTCACTATTTGAACTTTGATAGATAACCCACATAGTGTAGCATTAGCCTTAAGCGATACTTAATAAAGGTACAGTTTACTCAACAAAAAAGTTATTTGGCTGTTCACTTGTTAATGTTTAGTCATGTATTATTTATTTTAAACCTTTGCAATTTACAGCCAGTTTTTCACAAAAGCCTCTTTTCTCGCTCCAGGTTAAGATTTCCAAATAACCAATCAGAATCCTGCAAGTGTGCTACCTCACAAAGCTGCTCTCCACTTGCTAATCTGATATTCTACACTTTTCAGATGAGAAAGAAGTAAAAGAAAGGAAGTGGCCACAAATTAAAAATCTCTGAAAATAATAATTTATAATAAACAAATAAGATAGATTTTTCAGGTCACTTACACAGTAGCTGCTTCCAAAAGGATTATGAAAAGCTTAAAAGTACAGTCTCCAATAGTTATTTCCTATTGTTTGCCCCCACATAACACACTCACGCCCTGCATCCCCCACATAACCCACCCACGCAATGCGTCCCCCACATAACCCCCCACCCCCTGCGCCCCCCACATAACCCCTTTGGTCCTGTGTCCCCTAAGAGAGATTCAGAGCAAAAGATTTAACGGTAAGTAAAAATCTCCTTTTAGGGAAGAAACAATACTTGTTTTCCTGAGAGCTGACATTTTCTGTTCTGCATGAGAAGAAAAAGCTGCCTGACTGGTATTGGTTAAGCAGTGTGCTGA
>WMED01027654.1:0-10584 GCA_019650415.1 Pipa parva | reverse complement strand
TTTTATTTACGATTTACACAATGTGCCAACTTTTCTGATTTTGGGGTTTGTACATATTTTTTCAAAAAGCAGGGAAAGAACATTCATTTATAAATGAATCGAAATTAAATGAAAAAAAAAAACCAGCTGAAATTGCATTTAACAATTGGTTACCACTGCTATAATCCTTATTGCTGCAGTAACTAAAGTGTTGAGCTATACTTTAGGACCCCCACACCTTTCCCACCACCCCAACATCATCTCCCTCAGGTAGAGCTATGTGTCGATTAAAAGGTTAAATTAAATAAAACAACATTATTTCCCTAGCACTTATGTAATAGTAGCTTAAGGTAGTTTGTTGTTAGTTCTGATTGTTTTGTGTACATTGTTGCAGTTAATGTTTGCTTTTGGATATTTTGTTGCTTATTTTTGTGTAATTGAGTTTTTAGATGAATGATTTTCGCCAGGTCTAGTGAGAGGAATCATTTTCAGTGGTAAGTTTTTGATTCGCTGAGCAGGATGAGTTTGTTAAATATCACTTGAGCGATATCCATTATTTGGTTTTCGAATAATATCGCTAAACAGTACAACATTTTTCCATCTTTTCAAACATTTTTACTTTTATAAATATCCCCTTTTAGACGATTAAGTGTCCCTTCACAATGTCTTTTTGCTCCTCCATACCCACAATATTTAGGAGCTTTACTAAGATCAATTCATCCGTATCAATTGATTTCACCCATTCCCTGCACTTTTCCATTTCCATGAGTTACAAAGGATCCATAACAATGTTTCCCCATTGAAATAAATCATTATCGATCTGTTAACAGGGGGCACACTTTGATGGTTTCTTCCATTACAAATCTACGTATATCGATGACACATTTCCATGGGAAAATATTTTGGACATGACTACATGACAGGACCATCTCCATAGGGAATAATGGACATTTTTGAGGGTGGAAAATTATTTTTGACGATAAAATTGTTTTTGAACAGCTTCATAAATAGGAGAAACAGCAATATTGTTAAATATAGGTTGTTTCCCAGCATTTACTAGTCGAAATACCTGTTTGACTTTAGTAAATGTGCCCCATTATAATATTTAATGTAAACTGTGATTCACAATAAGCAGAAATGCCATCTCATCTGTCTGTCATTCTGTCTTTCAGTTTTTATAATCTGGGAAAATTCCCATTATAGGTTATGCAGAAACTATACATCCATAACATCCACAAGGAACCTTATCCTGTCAATCAAGAGTAAAGCAAAGCAATTGCTTCAAATCCTTTTCAAACCCCGTAAGCAAGATGACTGCTATTTCGATATACCAGACAAAAAAACTATTCTTTTACCTGAAACCAACAACCATTATTTAATAATCATAACCAGTACTCAGATTTATTCCATGTAACCTCACTCTTTTTAATTCCATAACTTTCCTATCTCCATAATTCCTTATTCAGTAGTAAAACCCTATTTACCCTAGCATTATTATATTAATTCTTATTTTTTAAATAGCAAAAAAATATGTCCAATGCCCAAGTTTTCAGGTAAAGGTGTGAATTCTCCACTTCCCCATATTTGGGTATTTAGTAAACTCTGCAATTTGATGAATTTGCAAGGTAATGATGTTACACATACACAATGGACTGCTTCTGATGCAGTAGCGACTTCACTATGGGAATATTGATGAGGTCGCAACTTTACTATGGGAATTCTGACACAGTCACGGATTTGCTATGGGAATCCACTGTTTTTTTGAATAAGAAGAAGAGAATCAGGGCATAGCTTCCTGAAGTTATAAGAATTCACAGTCAAATTCTCATTTTAGTCAATAACCCCCCGAGAGTCTACCTTTCTTGTGAATTTGGTAACATAACCGGGGAGTGAAATTTATAAAGCTCCAGGAAGTCAATATCGACCTTCTCTAGTTTTATTGATGTTAAAAATGGGTGCCCGATCGAAAAATATTGTTTGATACTCTTCGACCAATTTTACCAATTGAAACTTTTTAATTGGATTTTTTGATGGAAAGGTAGCCATACTACTAATGTAAAGAATGGCTACCTTTCCATTGAAAAATCCAATCTAAAAACTCGATCGAAAATTTTCAATTGGTAAAATTGATCGAAAACTATTGATCGATATTTTTCGATCAGAC
Organism: Pipa parva; assembly: GCA_019650415.1. Lineage (NCBI taxonomy): Eukaryota > Metazoa > Chordata > Amphibia > Anura > Pipidae > Pipa > Pipa parva. Next base: position 8,441 of record WMED01027654.1, on the reverse strand, counting down.
ACCTGTTTTTTACACCGATAAAACTCAAGAAGGTGGAAATCGAATCCAGCTTTATAAATTTTGCAGGACTTGGTTAAAGGCTAATGGTGTTTCTAGGCCATATATAATATCAGTTTCCAGGCTTTTCTTAGAAAAATAGTTAGCCATGTTTATAAAAGTATGTCTTCTGGTATATGAAGCATATGCACAATATCAGAAAATGTTTCTTGACTAAACTATTTTTATAGGGTTAATCTCACTTTTGCATTGTTTTGTATATTTTTTTTTTCTTGGTAAAAGTAGCCTTGAAAATACTAGAAGGATGACCGTTACATTCAACAAAGAACTCAAGGGTAGTTTTTACATTTAGAAATTCAGACAATGAATATAATTTTTTTTCTGTAGATAACTATAGTCTACAGTTAACAATATTTAATTGTAATGAACAGTCCACATATTTTGTGTTAAATAATGTAAAGAATATAGTGAAAACAGCTGTCATGTTTTTAAACGGGGGAAATATTTGCAGGTGTATACAAGCCAACAGCAAGCAATCACCAGTTAGCATTCCAACTATTAAAGGGGGCTAAACAAAAAGTAGACATTTGATTGTTATGGGTTATTATACTTATACAATGTTTGACCCAGTTCATACATTGCTCTGAAACACTGCTAAGTATATATGCTGTACTTTTATCAACTGCAGTTTACAACTGACTTTTTCATGCTTACATAATAAATATCTTTGTACAAATGTGACAATCTTCAGGCCTGTGTTACATTTATTAATTTAGAACTGTGTTATCCGCATGTATGTTATGTATCAAAACTGATCTAATTAGTCTTTAGAACTACATTTACTTAATAAAAAAAGATATGATTGTTATGATCTCAGAAAATAAACCGTAATAGAAAATTATTACGTTTGTAATTTATTAGCAAGTTAGCGATCATTTTTAGTTTCATTTATGCTGCAAATGTAAAAGCCAGATAAAAGCTTGTAATATTAAGTCTCTGAAATATTCACATTATATAAAGGTTTCCAATACTTGTTACTTATCAGTTTCACAGTCCATTCTGTGTTATTTTGCCTGCACTCATAATTTTGGGGTTTATTCACTAAAGTCTGAATTGTTGCATATAGGCAGAGGTGGGTAGTAACGCGTTACTTGTACTCCGTTACATTTACTCAAGTAGATTTTTGGCGCCCCCCCATCCCCATCCCCCCATAATTTATTTACACGAGATGTTACTCTGGATTTACTCACTACTTGAGTAAATTTTAATCAAAGTACTTTTTTACTTTTACTCAAGTAAATTTTTGGATGCATACTCTTTACTCTTACTTGAGTAATATTTGGCTCAAGTAACAATACTTTTACTTGAGTAAAAATTTTGAATACTCTACCCACCTCTGCATATAGGTGTGAATTCGCTAGCTAAAGACAGTTGCAATAGACTGTTACTGTCACAGTCACTTCTTTATAATGAGAATATTGCCGCAGTCAGGACTTTACCATGGAAAATTGTTGCGGATTTGCTATGGGAATCTGCTGTTTGAAAATTTGACAGTCGAATTCACACCTTAGTGAATAACCCCTATAATGTTGTTAGAAAAGGCCAAATAAATGTGTAATATGTATTATAGATATTGCTAGATTTATTGCAAACCGGACCTTTATATTTAAATTTTAACACAATAGAGAATGTTCCCTGCAACATCTATAAAAACTGTTTCCTTAATGTTTGGTCTAACAACAAGATATTGCGTTAAAACCACTTCATCAGGATATTATAATACATTATCAGTATTTTTACATAGAAATGCAGTTATCTTAAGGAATTTTAATTTTGTGGAACAATGTTTTTGTTGTAAACAAAAAGCTTTGTAAATACATCCACTAAGCCATGTGTCTAAAAGTTGTCTTTTCAGCTTTTTTTTCAAAGGTGGGGCTTGCTCATTTAAAGCCTCACAGACTAAAGTGTGAATTCACCTGTCAAATTCACTTTGCTACGATTTGAGTCACATTGCCAAAATAGTTGTAAATTCACTTCTCACTACTGACTATGTGGAGAATACACTTGTCGAACAGGCGGAAAGTGGTGAATGATGTCGAATGCATAGTGTGGCATAGCTAGTCAGCTAGAAGTAGGATGAGAAGTCATGCAGTGAGGCGAATTTGACAAGTGACGTCAGTCTTATCATATCCCAATAACTGTATTCTGTGAATATTCAATCTATTTCTATGTCACCTTGTCCCTAGGTGTCACTTAGTTGAAGTCGCCATTATCACTTTTTAATGAATATTCGCCTTACGCAACACTGGAGCCCTGCCATCAACCCCCCAATTTTCCAGTCTGAAGTGGCAAAGTTAAACAGGTGAATTCAGAGCAGTTCACCTAATCACATTCACACCTTCACACTACTCCTCTGCTTACCCAACAGTCGAAGTACCAGTGCACAAGCATGTAAAATGATGTGAAGAGCTCCGTAAGTTTGTAACTTGCGCAGTTGCCCGAATTGGTCACATATTCACCACTTCGCAGAGTTTGCTTTACAAGTGAACATGGAAAAAGTGGATAATAGACTCAAATATTCACCTCTACATGACTATTCACACTTTATTCAGTGAGGCTCTCAGTATTTTCCTTCCTCTTGTCCAGTTAGCTTTAGAATTGAATTGCAGTCTATCCAATGCCTTCCTGCAAATTGTATTATGTTGTATGCATGTATAAACATGTAAGATTCAAGCTAATCTGGAATGAGCGGTTTCTTCTGTTCTAAACCCTGATTTGTATTGATATTATTGAGTTTATCTCCTTTGTTCTGCAGTTAAGCGAATCAGTTTAGTGCTACAATTGAGACAATTCACCTCTACAGAGCTGTATCATGTCTCCTTCAAGGTTCTTGACTTCCACTGAATTCCTGCTCTACTATTTCTGCTTCAATACATCTTCAGTATCCTACATTAGCATTGCAATTCTATTGTTCCTGTTTCATTGTATTTTCAGTACCTTGCTCCACAGTACCAGATCTGCTGGTCCTGCTTCACTGCCTCTTCTGTATCCTGATTCATACGTGCAGCTTTATTATTCCTGGTTGATTGTGCTCCAATCTTCTTTGGTTCCACCCATCCATGCCTGTAGATTCCATATGAATGACTTCCCCAAGGGCTCCAACCTGTGAGCTCCCAGCAGCGAAGTCATGTATTTTACCCAACTTGGAATTCTGCAGCATTTTGCTAATCAGTCTTCCATTTTTCTCTGCTCCAGTCTATTCTAAACTCTGCTAAACTCTGCTAATTCTCTCACTTTCTCCCTAGATGGAATTGGCTTCATTACAATTAATTTTATGGCCTCCCATTAAGCAATAAAATAATGTACAATGTCTTCCTATTAAAATTCAATTTGCTTTACCTTGGTACAGAACCCTAAATCTATGCTCTTGTCTCCCCTTATGTTCCGGGATGTCCTCTCCATCTTTCACAAAAGCCGACTAGATGTCCTCTCCATCTTTCACAAAAGCCGACTACTTTACGCTCCACTAATACTGCCTTTACCTGCCTTAAAGGGGCAATATAGTGCTTATATAATTGCACACATACATATCAAACTCCTTTATACTAAGTCATTTGCTGACACAAATAGTTAAAAAAATGTTTAGGGAAGCTAAAGAAAAAGCTGCCTGACTGCTATTGGTTAAGCAGTGTGCTGACCTTTTGGCCGCATAAATTAAGTTGGAATGCAGGAGATTACAGAGGGAAAGCTGATTTGTGCACATGTGCTAAGTAGTAACTAGGGCAAAAATGTCTGGGGGAGGGTACCTTTTCATGGAAAACTGGCCAGTACACATCACACACATTTCCTAGTGCAGGAGATTATCAGTGCTACCTACTCAATCATTCTGCATCACATGAAACAACTACTGGGGAGAAACACTTCTCACTAAAGTATAGTACTGCATATGTAAAGATGTAATTTGACTATAGTTCAACTTTAAATCAATGGTCTCCAACTTTTGCTAGATCGGGGACCGGTTTTCCAGTTCCCTGATCCAGCAAAGACTTTATGTACCAGTAGAATGGTGGGTGTGCTAATACATGTTGCCGGCCACATAAAGGTGGCGCACTTCCTTTGTATGTGTCTGTAAGGTACAGTACTTACCCGCACGATTCGCTCCAGCGCCTGGTCTCGCGGCACCTCGGGACTTCCGGGTTGTGGCCGCCGCGCGTGCGCACTGATGTCATAGTGCGCACGTTGCGGCAGCGCGCTTTTTGAAATCCCAGGTGCGATCATCTGACAGGCTCCCTAGCTATATAAGGGAGCCTGTCGGAAAGGTCCGGCACCTGATTATAGGTTTCCCTACCACGCTGTTTCCTTACCCCTTTTCCCCGGTTGTCTCTAATAAAGTACTGTATCCTGCCTTGCTTCAGCCTTAGTATCCTGCCCTGCTACAGCCATTGTATCCTGCCCTGCTACAGCAATTGTATCCTGCCCTGCTGCAGCCATTGTATCCTGCCCTGCTACAGTCATTGTATCCTGCCTTCGCTACAGCCATAATTCCTGCCTTGCTATATCCATTGTTCCAGTCTTGCTTGCCTGGTCTCCCTGCCTGTTTGGTTCATCTTAAGAAGAACTTGGGTTCCCTCCGCAGCGAAGTCCTAACGTCCATGCGGGGGTTCTAGGCGAAAACGGGGGTTCCTTAGACTCCGCGCCATAGGGCCTGTTTGCTTTTTCGGGATTTACAGCTGCTACCTCCTTCTCCTATCATACAATTTCTGCAATCCTAACAGTGTCACCATCATGTGGCTGGTGCATAGGGGCCCAGAAACTGGAAGTGGTCAATGTCTCAGCATTTGGGGAACCCTGCCCTAAACAATTCTTTCTTGGTGCTTCATACCACTAGAATTCTATTACTTTTTACCTCTGATAAGGATTTTCTCTCAGTAAAAAATAAACTCACATTTTACTGATATTCTGTTTTCAAATTTTATATTTATTGTGGGTACTAGTGGACTGATTGACATTATAGCTCCTCCAATCAGATTCCTTCTAGATTGTGATTTAAATGATCTAATTGGAGGAGCAATAATGTCAATCATCAAATAGCCCCGCCCACCCTACTTGGGAAAGAAAAGGTAGGTTGAGTGGGAAGATGACAGCTGTATAAAGGTACATTTTTTAATACATATATATTTACAAAAACATCTTGTAGGGAATCCCTCATGTGCTGGAGCAGTATTTAGGGTTTAACACACCGCAAACTCTAAGTTTTTTTCGTATTCCAATGTTTACAAGCAGAAAAACAAACTTAACACAGCATTTCTTTGGCAAAATAACAGTCACTTCAAAAATAGCTATTTCCACATAAAAACTCCTTGGTCAAAATACAGTGAGTGACTGCACCCCATACAGGTTTGGTTAACAAAACAGAATACCTTCCCTTCTCCTGGGTTGTTTCCTTGGGGTTTCACAGTGTTGCAAAGACACGTTGTTTAGCAGAGACTTTCACCATTAGTCCCAGTTTTTCTCACAAGAATCTCCAGTCTCTGCTACAGAAATCACTTCCTGTCTCTTAATTTCACCTCCAACTGGCTCTCCCAGCTGCCTTTTAATCAGGCTCTAACCTGCAGCTGGGGTAACTTACAAACTCTGCCCTGAACTCCAGCAGTATGTCTGCATAATTGGGGCAAAATACCTCCCCTCAAATACAACACTCTCACATTATCTATTTCATTAACAGAACCTAAATTAGTATTGGTTTTGAGGTGACAGGTGAACTTTAATAAAACACCTGCTATGACTGTGTAACATCACTCAGTATGATAATTTTTATATATTTTTGGATATTAACAAAATAAGTGTATTTGTCACTGTTTTACAGTTTTTGAATCTTTGACTTAATTAAATAAATGAATGAGCTTAAATTAAACATACAAAGGGTGCTGCTTTAAAATTTTAGCCCTTGTTAAGTTTTATCTAATTACAATATAAACATACTGCACAAATTCTAAGACAAAATCAATATTTGCCTCTTTATTACATGTTCAGAATAAGTGAAATATGTTGACAAATCACATATTTTATACTTTTGCAGCACCAATTTATCTCTCAGTGTTAATTTTGGTTAATTATACATTACATTTTTTTTTTGTTTTTGGATTTCAAGATTACTTTTACATTCCCGATAAGATTCCATGTATCTGCTAGTAATATCTTGAATGCTTTTGAGCTTAAACTATGACTGTTCTATACTTAAAAAGGTTTTTTTGCACCCCGCTATGACAATTTTAGCAGTTCAACTCTCACATTCACTTCACATAAAATGAATCAGCAGGAGGTGTGATCAATAGAAATAAATCATACTGGGGAAAGGAAAATGTGACATATTTCTCTAAGTTCTAACTGCTGAATAAAAAAAGAAGATGTAGGCCATTCATTTCTAAACAGTGGAGTTTAAAATGTTGTTTATATCTCAATTAATAACCAGATAACCACTTATATGCCCTTGTCTCTATAGGCAAAAAAAATAACCCTTTAACATTTTAATGTGACAAAGAAATAGATACATATCAATGTTATTAATATTATCAATTATTATATAGTTAGGTGATTGTTAAAAGAAAAAATAATCACATTTTGGGCAAACTTTACCAAAGTCAAAAACGATATTTTGAATTACGTTTTTAATCTTTTCACCCCCATTTTTCAGCCATTTTTACAATGAAAATGACCATTTTTTGACACAAAAACAGGCAAAAATGGGCAGAAAGGTCAACAACATAACTTTTTTGTCTATTTTTCGCCGCAAAAATTGGGGGGCAAAAAAAGTCCAAAAATGTAATTTTTGACCTGTTCGCCCATTTTCACTGCGAAAAAGTAAAAAAAAAATATATATTTTTGACTTTTGTAAATTTTGTCCAAATTTGTGTGATCAGTGCATCATTGTTCACTCCCATAAATTATGTCTACTGGTAAACTATTAATTAGACCAACAGATGGTTACATCCATGCGCCCATTGACCTAACAGTATAATTATTAATATATTTTAGATTTGTTTAGATGTATCTAAAAATATTTGTAGAAATAACACTTTCAATTCACATTAGGAATAAATTAGGCAGTCTTGCCAGCTGGCTGCTGAATGGAAAAATGAAAGTGTGTGATACAAAGTCTATAAAGAATATAAAACTTTAATTCTGAAAATAAAATTCTTCTTTTCTTTCTTCATTTTAGCCAAAATAAACACTTTAGTTACACAGCTTGTACAAACCATGCCAAGGCTGTATGCCCCTTTGTGTCTATGTGTCAGTCCTAAAGCTCAGGAGGGTAAAAGAATTATGTTCTTTGGGTGTGTTTGATGGTGATGTGCATATAATGTTACATGTGCTCTATATGAGCAGGAGAACTAGCACTGTGTCTTTAAGCAAGCGTTTCATCCTGAGATTCCTAATGAGTCATCCTAGGAACTCTAGCCACCAGATAAACCTACCATCACAAAACGGCTTGATGGTTTCCATTGATACAGAGGGGTATATAGGAAGAAAGCCTAAAATACCAGCTAAAAGGTCAACTTTTCATAAAGTCCCCTTACAGGTGAGGTGTGGCATGTTCTAGAGCTCTGGTAGGTGTCTGGAAGGGAGGTCTGATTGATTTTCAAATGGACAGGTGTTGGGAACCAGCAAAGCCATCATATACCTTGTGTCTGCACTTTCAACATAATCGTGCATTGTGTTAAGCTCTGTCTAGATGAGCTCTTCAAAGTTGATCTATGAAATAAAGCAAAATAAAGCTCAAAGGGAGGCCATGAAAAGCCAAGCAGTCTCAACAAATAATTTGGCAAGGTAGTGTCTGGAATGCCAATGCATTATTTTACAGGAACCCAGGATTTATAGAAAAAGTTTCAGCTTTGTCCTTGGGATTTTACTTTATAGATTATTGCGAGGGATAGTGGTAATGCAAGATATCTCTTTTTATAACTAAACTGATTGTCCTAGAAGGAAGGTTGGATAAATAAGAACAGAGTAGAGGTCACTTTTAGAAAATATAAAAAATATGAATATGCTATTCATTGGCAAGTTTAGTAAATAGTAGCAGATGCTCCAATTTACAAATGAATGGGGGCCCCTAAGATTTACAGGGTGCAGCCTTAAAAGAAGCTATTTTGGTTTTATTCATACCTTTTATTAAATCATGACTCATATAGTCATGAAAGATTATATTTTACAAGATATTATCAGAGTTAAACCCAGAAAGGTTTTATGTTGTATACATAAGAGGACATTTTTGCAAGGTCTGAAAAAGCTGTAACCCTTCCACAATTAGATAATGATTTTCTATGGCATTCTTAAGCACTTTAGTTTAGAGATTTCTGAAACCACTCAACAGGCTAAAGTAATTTAGCAAAGTCCGATATGTCGCGTTACGGTGTGAATTCACGTCTATTCTCTACTTCCCAGTG
>WMED01027650.1:0-10585 GCA_019650415.1 Pipa parva | reverse complement strand
GAGGGGGGTTTCTAGTCACAGACTGGTTGGGTTTCTATTCACTGACAGGCGGTTTCTATTCACAAACTGTCAGGTTTATAATCACCCATTTTGTTTCCTGAGCAGCTTTTCATTGACTACCTCCCAATTTTGCATTTCCTGCAAGGATAATAAATATTCGGTTACATAAAACCGCCAGATTCTGCGGGGAAAGGTTTTGTAACACTAGTGAACTGTACTCCTGTTGTAGAAGACATTTTCTAGCCATGAAGACTGCAGAACATTTATATCTCCCAATCAGGCAGTGCGCCATTTTAATAAGCATTCCTTCCCACGCCTCTGTCTATTTGATGTCCTGAATATTTGCTCTACAAAAACTTCAGTCATTAACATATCCCTCCTCAGGGGACTTTGCAAAGTCCAAGTGCAGCAGTCGGAAATGGACGCCCTGTACCCTGGAATTCACAGCCATCGTGAAAAGCCAGTGTTGGCCAGATAGGAGATGATGTCACCCCTGCGGCTATGTGATCCATGTGGCCAATGGATTTGTGAGAAAGAGTCATGCCAAGGGGGCCTATTTGTGCTAGCTCACACCCCATGAGCTCACCAAGCCACACAGCTATATTCCTGGAGGCTTTGTTGATTCTGACTTCTTAGCACGTGTGAAACATCTGTTGCCCGGGAATGGGTGAAACGATGCCTCTGGTATGCCCTGTTGTGACGAGGAAACTATGGGATATCGTCATGGAGATTATTGCTTACCCTCCCCCTGTCCTGGGAAATTAGGATGACATCATCTTCAGTCTTCTAAATCTGCATGCCTAGTACTAATTACACTTCCCTCTACCCTACTGAACGCATGCTGCAGTAAACCCAATACAGCTACACGGGACAGAGCACAGAAATACATTCTTTGTACAGACACTTCCCAGAAGAGGCTGTCCATCTGAAATCTAGGAAATTGATGAAATCAGGCCTCCTGTCTCCCTGATGATCAGGTAGTTAAAGAGGCCAAGCTTTCCAGAAAATTGTGCAAACTACAAAGCTGCAAATCATCCCATTAAAGTGATTTGTACCAACCATTATCTGAAGTGTTGCAAGTCTTTTAGAAATTATATTCTGCGCACTTATAGTGCCAACACCTGAAATGCTTCTATGACCTCACAATGCAAGTGAAAGTGACAATCAATGTTTGGCAAGGCCCCTGCAAAGAAGTTCTAAATATTGCCGTCCCATGGTTGAATTTAATACAGAAGCAATAAAAAAATTAAAAAGTATAAGGAAAAAAGACCTTCCACACGTTATATCATTTAACAACTATCTGGAACTAGAACATTGCCGATTCTACAGATATCAGATATGTGTAAATTGGAATGTTCCGTACACTAGTCAATCTGCAAATGAATAAAGCCTTGCTTAAAGTGCACCTGTCACCACAAAACACTAATACTAATTTAGGTTGCACTAATTAAATAAACATTTTTGTAAATATATATGGATTATAAAATGTACCTTTTATACAGCGTTTCTCTGTCAACCTGACTTTTCTTTGGATGGGAGGGGCTAAATGATGATTGACATTTATAGCTCCTTCAATCAAATCCCTTAAATCACAATCTAGCAAGGATCTGATTGAAGGGGTTATGATGTCAATCACTTAGCGCCGCCCAACCGACGCTCGAGGAAAGAAAAGTCAGGCTGACAGGGAAGATGACAGAGAGAAACGCTGTATAAAGCTACATTTTAAAATCCATATATATTTACAAAAAGGTTTATTTCATTAGTACAACCTAAATTAGTATTAGTTTTGAGATAATGTGCACTTTAAAAGAGGTCATTTGTAAATAATCGTGTTATAGTCACTTGTTCCTCTCACAACTAAGATCCAGGTGTGACTATGTAATATACAGTACAAAATGCCATGGTATAAATCAACAAAATGCCAGAATAGTCTATTTTGTATTATTCAAAGATTCTGAATTCATTTTAGCAAGATTCATTTACTTTCAGTAGAAACTAATTTATATATATTCAATTCTTACTCTAGTCTTATTTTAATGGTCATTATCTTATTAGAATCATCTGAATAGCTCTAATGAATAACCTTGAGGCTTGTTTAAATTTTTTTTTAAATTTTTTTTTATTTCTAGACATATTTTATGTTTCGATTAAGCAGCTCAAAGGATATGCATACAGTGCACCCTAGTGGTTGGAGACAGTAAAGCAGAATTCATTGCTTATCCAAATGGGGATCAGTTTTTATACAGGAGAGACCCTCTCATTAGCCCCAAATTAAAATAACAGACGTTCTTTCTCTTGCTTGCTTCCAAGTACAGTTTTGCTTTAGTTATATATTATTCACAAATAAGATTGACAGCTCATCAATACATAAATCCCAACAGACAATTCTGTAGGATCCTTAAGGATATTAATGAATTTCGAGAAGGCCAAGGCTTAATAAAGCAAGTGTAAAACAGTACATGTATGTGAAAGGATAACACCTCAACCTTCAGCCAGTCCTACATCATAATGGGAAGTGATCAATGTGAAATGTGTCTTTTCTTCTGATATCATGAATAAATAACTGTACAGCACAGGTACAAATTTATATAGAAATTCCTTTATAGATTCCTTCCATCTTTCTGGTTATTGCAGTCTTTAAATTGAATTCATTTTCATGCTTTTGAGCTTTTACTACCCAGTACAAATATGCCATCATGTGACTCGCTCGAAGACTTACAGTTAAGTCTAGCTGTGTCTGTAATTGGCACATGTACTTTGTATGATGAAATTAGTTGCTTCTTCTAAGAAAACTTACTATTACTCCAGTATTTTTCATTCATGTTTCCAATCACTCACCAGTATTGTGCTGTAGCCATCACAGAACTTATATTAACAATATATAATTCATTAAAGTACTGATTTAAATACTACTAATATCAGATAATATTCCTATAATAACATATGTCTCTTTTAGACTTCTGTCTTGATGCAATCAAACAACCCAAATATGTAAAAAAAAAACAAAAAAAACCATGCATAACATATGATTTATAAATCTAAACAAATATCATTAAATTGTGAAAACTGACTTGAGTATAGGACATAGATGTCCTGAAAGGGTACCATTCACTGTCCACGTTGGGTAATTAATCAACATGGGCAAATCTTCAATGAAGTCTAGTATCCCATACCAGCCAATCAGCAGTTAGCATTCACGGGTCTAGGAGAGCCAAAATGATAAAAGTCAACCTGTGATTGGTTGCTGTGGGTTACTAGAACTCTGTTTTGCTCCTGTTGATGTATTCCCCTATTTATCAGCCTATACAGGCATGACAACTGCAAAAAGATGTCAGCAGCATTTTTTTTTCTACTGGTGGCACAAGTGGCCTTAGCAATAGATACAGAACACAAATATATACAGAAATATATATCTATACAGTTATTCCAGTCATGTGTTGTAAAAGGAGAATGCACTGCACAGGATAAATGTCACCTAGCAACCAAATCTACTTTTCAATGAATGGACAAAATCTGCATATGCTGGCGACATTAATTTATTCTTGCCCGTAAAGACAACGCAGGAACAAACTTCATTATCATTATTACTGCAAGTTAGATGCAACTACATCTTTCTCGTCTGAATCAAGAGTTGAGAATTTAAAATTACCAACATGCTCAAAGGTCAAGGCTTATGATCACACTGTAACAGGACACTGGGAATCTGTCAATACTGGAAGTGTCCTTAAACTCAGAGCCAAATGTGAAAAGAAGACTTTAAATACATGCCCAGCCTACATCAACTGCAATCACTCCTGGCCCTTGTACAACTGGTAATTCAAATAATTAGGAAGTTCAGAGGTAAAATATCATCAAAAACAATAATTATCAGCAAAATATCTGGCGCTTACCAGTCAAATCCTACTTTAATATACAAATCCCAACTCAATAAAATCTATTCAGAAAGAAATACACCCTCAAAACATCTAACCTTTTATCTGGCCTGAAACAAGTGAGAAAGGGGCGTCAAAGAGTGTTTGGTTGAAGTGTTTAGTTTGAGTAAAGTCATTTGTTTTTTGTTTTTTTTGGTTGGCATTTAACCTAGTAATAGAAACAAGAAATTATGTCTTGGGTTTTGAGTATTTATTTTTTAGTTAATTGTTTTTGGACATTCTTTCCACAGTAGAATGTAGATTTGTCATATCAATGGTTTATTTTCAGTAGATCTCTTGACTCAACAGACTTGGCAAATAAGGAGAGTGAAATGACCAATGTGTTGCAATCAAACTGAAACTGAAAATAATGCAAAAACATACATTTGAAAACAGTGATAAAATATGTAAACGCAAAATACACACAAAAAAAATCCGAAAAATGCAACAATCTTTTCGCTTGTTGTAGGATTCGGTGTCATTGCGGTAATGTCTACAACAAGTGAAAAGGGCACTGGGTGATATTATAATGATGTGTAACAGAATGTGACATCTACTGCAGTTGCCGAGTCTTCCAGTTTAACGGGGGACTCTTTATTTCGGTGTTTTTGGGATGAGGGAGGCCTGTTTTAAAACGATCCAAGCCAAGATTCGATGTAGTGCAGGAAGAATAGGACTGGAAACTGAACAAAAATACATGTTTATGGGGGGGGAAAAAGCATGGCAGGGGTGAATTGGTGAGAGGTCAGGACACAGTAAGGACAGGATAGCGTTTGGAAGAAGGTAATAACCATTTCCTAAAATGGAGCATCAAAGAGATTTTAAATAAAAGAAAGGGACTAAAAATATAAAACCACCAACAGCTGCTCCTCATATAAATATATCTCTAAAACCTGCAGCTTTAGGAAGCTACAAGAGGAATTAACACATGCAGACGGCCTTGGCAAAAGAAAAGATGAGTGAGGGGGCACTATCGTCTCCCCTCTGCCTGAATTCTCCGAGGCCTGACAAACCCAAAGCAGTTCACATGTATTTTTCTTTCCCTTTTGTCCGAGGTTGAGCGCTTCTTATGGGAACTGTCTGGATCTGGGGGGGGGGGGGGGGGGGGGGGGGGCACTATAAAATTATTTTTAGGATGTTGTAGAGCGTGCTATTCTATAACAAATGGCTTTCTGTTCTGCTGCTTCTTTTTCTGGTTGCCAAGGACACAAACCCTAACAACCTGCAAATGGGAGCTAATCGGTGGATTTCTTTTTTTAAATTTAGAATTCTTTTTTTTTTTTTCTTTTTTAGGACTTTTGGGCCTTTCCATTCCCTCTCCCGGTCTGTAATTTTAAACCACTGTCAGGCTGATAGGTTAACAGACCCTAGTAACTATATGTCCAAATTTTAACAGACCCTAGTAACTATATGTCCAAAGGTTAACAGACCCTAGTAACTATATGTCCAAACTGCATAACAAAGTAAAAGGAAGATTGACGACCTTCAACACCTCTATGTACAGCATATTACAATTCACATTTCAAGTGAATATTTTGTTAAAATACATAACAAACTCGTGTGCTTTTTAAAGAGCGGCAGATTTTACAGCACAATATCCTCCTTGTGGTGCTACAGTTGCTGGCCTTTGGTTGAAAGAAGGATACTTGCCTTTCTAACAATTTGCAAAAGTTTTTTATATATAAAACTCGCTGCCGATATTTGCTATTTAGATACAGGTGAGTAAGACTGAAGTCACATGGCAAATAGCCCTTTTACAGTCTGACGTCATTGAATGGGACACTAAGGAGATTAGAGCCCATATATACCCCCATGCTCACCATAGTTCCAGGTCCTCACATATTTACTTCCCAGCTGAAGCACCCTGTGGCATACCTGGCTTCTTACAATACCAAGAGAAGCAATTTCCTTGTGAATGCCAAGATAGCTCTGCACATGGGGGCTATCTTGTAGGGCAATACCAGACTATGTGGGAAGTAGTGAGTGATTAAAGAAAATGAGTTGAATAAAATCCCTTAATATCACAGTAGCATATATTATTATTTACAGAATGGCAACAAAATTCACAGACATTTTCACACAACAATTAACCGCTGACATCAGCCTGTGCTTCAGTGAAACTTACAGTCTAATTCAGTGGCCAACATTGCCAGCAATGGGACTCTGTGCAAGATTAGCTTTAGCTGGGAACCTCTATCCCAGGGACTAGAAAATCAGTTATTACACGAAGGGCTGTTAACGGGCATATGGTAAAACAAGTCTGCCGTTACATAATCAAACCCCAGGCAGCCCAAGCACACACCTACCTGCAGCATGTGCAATCAGTATCAAAGCAATCAGTCCAAAGATGCCATTAAAATCATCATCATCTTTAAAGGCCCTGGTTTTCAAGCATATAGATAACACTTCTCTATCATGACGCTATTCACCTACAGGTAGCAATGATCACCTGTTCTTTCTAAAATACCAGGCCAAACAAATAGCTAATGGAGGATGCTGGGAACTGAAATTCACAAACAACTTAGCAATCAAGTAATTAAAACAGAGTGGTAAGATTTTGTATAGCAACATGTGTACTGTGAGGTCATGAAGGAGTTAATACTGGACGGACGCTATGTTTCCATAAAATATTGCCATTTTGGAAGGTACCTGGCTTAGCCAGCTAAGACATGAGGAAAATCCTGGTGCAAATGGGTTTTCAGCAAGTAGTGCTGGAAACAGTTTATTTAAAAATGTCTGGGTGGATTTTCTTGGAATGGGTGACAGGTTTGGTAGAGGGGCCACCCATTCCACCTTCCCTCCACTCCAGGTTTTGTGGCTTGTGATCCAGACAGATCAGGTGCTGGGAGCCACTGATTAAAAGGCCTATAAGTCTGCTGGATTAGCAGACAGTCAGCGGTGGAACGCAGCTAAGAAAGCTGGAAGGCTGGGAGCCTCAGAGAGATTAAGTTACCTGGAAGGTAACTTGTGATTTATGGACTAAAAGGTTGATGTCGTTTTGTGCCAAGCCAGGCTGGATTTATGTTTCTTTATTTTTGCCTTTTGTTGGACTTGTTTCTGTAAATAAACCCCTTTTCTTAACTAAGAAACCAATTGGATATTCGTTCTTGATAAAAACTACTGCAACAAGTGAGTGGAAATCCCTACAGTACCTAAAGATGGATTTTGCTTGTCCAAGAGCCCTCCCTAGTGGTGATATAGTAAACTACAATATCTCCAACAAATGTAGTTTTTATAAGTTATCAGACCTGGCTTATCTCCACAGACAGATGCTGCCAACTCCCCCTTTTACTCTATGAGATTCTAAGTCCACTTATCCCTTTATTTGAAGAATGAAGCTATTTATGCTTTTAAGTAGGTATTTATAGAAAGATATGTTGGCATGGAAAGCATGTGCAATTTCTATTGCTGACACAAAATCACACAGTAAAGACTACTGTAGCAGAAGCAAGACATTTACAATCACATAGAAAAACTGCCCTGACATTCAATACAATCCCCGTTTATCACCCTACTCTATATTTTATAATTAATAAATGGAGGTCGCCAAATCACGGGGAATTATACTAAAAGGTCACGGCAATAAAAAGGTTGAGAACCACTGATCTAAGGCTTCTTCTACCTACCTCAGGGTAAAGCATTTCTCTGATTCACTTTAGAGACAGGTTTTCCATGGGCTGGATTATGTTCCCACATACCGCATGAGTGAGGTTTTGGAGAAAGGAAACTGGTTGCCATTCAGTTAAATATGGTCACTTCTTTCTCAGCACTGGAACGCAGAGTGCTTATCTGATTTTTATTTTTACAATTTACAGCAACTGGGAAGGGATGAAAGTGATCCATGAAATGGTACTATGGTGCATTAGCTTTGTGCATTCATGTGCACATGCCTGTGAAGCACATTCACGTGCGCTACATCACTGTTTTTTTTTGTTTGCAGAGCGTTAGCTGTATTTATCACAATAACCTTACAGTGATTAACTTGAGCGGGAAACATTTTACTCGCACATTGGATTTATAAATAATTTTCCAGTAATATCCTAAGAGGACAGGGGTGAGGGTTTCTGCCATGAAAAGGATTGGGCTGAACATGACCCCTACTTACTGGCAGGATTACTATTTATAAAGATTTGGAAACATTAACAGGTGCACAAACTAAAAGTGTGCTGATCAGTCCCAGGAACCTCGCAACCAAAGATCATGGCTTACACAGTACTGGAACTCTCATTACCCAATAGGAAGAGGTAGAATGTCATTCCTATGGTGCTCTGCACTGTGACTGAGTTTATCAAGAAATATCTAATTTCGTTTCTATGTGTTCTGCAAGTGAGCTCATGTACCTAGCTCTCACAGCATGCTCCACTAGGTTTCTTAGCCTGTTTACAAGAGTACAGCTACTCCTGGGTTCTCTAAAACTGACCCTGTGTGGTCCATCTCTCCCAAAATGCTCTCTGACTATGCCTATGTGCAAGGTTTAAGCTCACAAAGCAAAGGTCCTATCAACTGCCAGTGTGTAGGGAAGTCATCTGCCAACCTAGAAATGAAAGAGGCCATGCTTCTCCAGAGTATTCTGGGAAATCCAATCACTCAAACAGATTAGTGCAGTCTGGGCTACTGCCCAAAATACATTTCATCTGGCCAAAGGATAACACTGACTAGGTCTCACAAACCTATGTTCAATGCATAAGAGGCTGTTGTGTCATGTTAAAAAATGCAAAAAATATTTTCTTTTCTACTACCATTCTTTTTTTTTTTTTCCTACAATGCTTAAAGCCATTTTCTCTTTCGCCCTATTAGTCATCTGTTGAAAATTTGACAGTGGTTTAGCTGCAGAGGGCAGAACATACTTTAGTAATAAGCGGAATTAATAAACTGGAGTTTTGATGAGGATTGACTGCCATCTAGTGGCCCATGGCAGATACAATCTTATCAAGAATGATGGCCACACAGGGAGAGAGCTGAAATTCAGTTCACAATGATCCCTGAATTCTTGTCAGCAAGAAACAATGACTTTTGGAAAGTAAACACCACCAAATAACCTGGCCGATGGACAGGAGGCTAAATGGGTTGTAAGTGCTGTTATAGGAGTGTTTTAATGCTCTATATATTCATTCAATCTCTTTTTATTTGTTACATTTTCTCCCTTCCCTCAGCCACTTATTAACTGTTCTGTTTTATTCACAAGATGAACCCTTTCACTCCCTTAAGGTACATTACACTACTCATTATACGTGTCTCAGATGAGCAAACAATTCTTCCACAATTTTAGTAGGTTTTCTGCACCCGTGTGAATGGTCTGAAAGCAGGGACTACTGAGATGCAGATTGAGTGAATTCACACAATCAATAGTACAGCTGCAATAAGAACAAGCCCTGAGTCCAAACACCCGCCATCCCTGGAACATAGTCTCTTAAAAAGGACCAGTAATTGAAACAACAACAAAAACAAAAAAACACTTGGATTAATATTCCAGTTATTCATATAGGGAAAATATTATTGTTTCCATCTAATTTTATCTTCACTGATAGCAGCCCTGTTGTTAAACAGACCCCACCCAGTCCTATTGCGATTTAAATAATGCATATGCAGGAAATGTGCCTGAAAACACAATTTTTAAGCCTAAATATCTTACTTTCTATACATAATTTAGAATGTTTGGAAGCACAGAGTAAACTATAAATGCAGTTAATGCATTTTTTTTTTTGCTGTTCTAACCCTTTTAAATGAAAACAGCTATCCGCACTGGTGGATGCTCCTTCATAGATTTACATGGTTTTGGCCAAATTTCCATACCTGTCACCACTGCTGGGCCCAAGCATCACGCCTTGACGCATAAGCTAATATTAACCAGGAAAGATAGACAGGCTAGTTACAAATAAGCCTTAACCACCCAGATTCTTTGCTTAGGCCGCCATACTACATACTACACTCTATATGGCCACCTGTTAATCCCTGTAAAACTACACAAGCCCTCATACTACGATACCTGTTGAAGCTCTATGTAAATTACCTAATACAGCCATATTATGACATTTTCTGACCAATATAATCCATGGCGCTTATGAAACCACATAACTTTCCCTTTCCTGCCTAAGCTTTTTTAATACTGCATTGTCATTACCTTCTATGATACATAGTGGGTTATTAATCAACGTGATAATTGTCGCAAAGATGTGCGAATTTCCTGAAATTTGTCACTTCGCCAACTTAACTTGTTCACCAAATATGATGTGAATTTGCCTCATGATTCCTGCTACTATTCTGGCAACATTTACCTTAAAAGACTTGGAAAATATGGTGACAAAGGGGTAACATGAACAAGAAACTGTCTATAGTTGAAATGAATATTAAAAAAAACAACAGGTGACTTTTTGGTGACAATATTGGCAATAATACTGGATATAATAGCAGTGACCAAAATACTACAAAATAGTGACATTGTCCTTTATCATAGCCAAGGGCAACTAAAACAGAAAAGCCTCAGAAAGATTTAGGCTATAAATGATGTGCCTTATCTTTAGGGCTTCTTACAACAGCTCATAAATGCACCAGCCCAACAGCATTGAAGACTGATGCCTGTAAAGTTGCCACTAGAGGCAGACATCTTTATTCTCTATATCAGCGATTTTCAACCAGTGTGCCGTGACACACTGGCAGGTGTGCCGTGTCAAAGT
>WMED01027649.1:0-10585 GCA_019650415.1 Pipa parva | reverse complement strand
TGCAAGTCATTGTATTCTGTTTTTATTTACGATTTACACAACGTGCCAACTTTTCTGTATTTGGGGTTTGTAACTATGGATGGCATCCAGTGTAAGGATTGCAATGAGAATTTGTAATTTTATAACTCAGAAAAATTACTTTTTCTAGTGTTACTTCTTCTTTCCAGGTTCAATATGGCATTTTAATTTGGATAGCATATGCAGTAAGAGAAAAATTCCAGTTTATACATCAGCTTAGCATCTATAGATGTACTAACAGCTAGTTTATATTAAGATCCCAGCTCTGCCTATGTGTAACAGTTTTAGTTTAGCCAATAGAATGAGAAGTTTCAATGTATGCTACTTTGTACTATACTTCTTAGAAATCCAGCCAGGCAGTTTTCATCCCCAAAGCTTTTCCTCGATATATAGAAAAAGCTGCAAGTAAACCTTATCGAAAAGACTATGTTCTCCCCTGTGTCTTGGTTTCTTCTTTATCTTTTTTTTTTTTATTTATTCCTTTTTCATTACACATCTTTGCAATGTTGACCCTGTACAATATCTTCTCCAGTCTGTGCCAAACTGGATGGTTGCTATCTAAAATAGACTCTAGAAACAAGAAGAACACTTAAATGGCCAAGAACAACACACGGTTCTGAACAATATGTTATATATACTACAGAATTTGAAGACTGATTGCAAACTCTTTTCTCAAAATATTCCATTTTATCCATGAAAAGTCTGTGGCAAACCACCTTGTCTATAAGTTGCCTTAGAATAATGCGATCTACAACCATATGAAAAATTAATTTATAAACCATTGGCTGCCGAAACCTCCTGTTAACCAGGAATGAGTATGATATTTACCTAGCTCTTATATATAGAATCTCCCAGAGGCTTATCGTGGTTTATTTAGAAGTGAACTAATTGAAGACACAAGCTTTCCTGATTTACATCTTATTATAGCTTGATGTATGTATACAGGACACAGTGTAGGTGACATTTATTTTTTCTTTACAGAAGCGGAGCTGGTCAGCACACAATGCTCAGGAAGGATGTGCTCAGCACATAGGACCTCCAGGGGTCATAAGCCAGGTGAGTGTTCAAACAGCATCTACTTATTTTTCAATTCCAAATATTTCTTTCCCTATGGCAGTCACCTACTTCCCATGCCTTCAAACAAGCACAGATTTAATTGAGTGTCTATGGATGTGACCATGGACTATAGCTGTAATAAGTCTTAAAAGTAACTGTATTCAAAACATTATACCAGGCAGTAAACAAAAATGTTTTGGTTCTTAACTTCCTATCTTTCAATATTCCTCCTTTTCTTTTGTTGTCTCCTTTGCTTATCCTCACTGGTACCTGAATTATTGGGTGTTTTGTTTAAGTAGATGATACTTGGTACTGTGGTTGGGTTGTGCTGTGGCTTTATGGCGCTTTTTAGAGCTATTGCTGTCACTCCAGATCCCTCTATGTCTTTGTCGGGTGCTGGAAGTTAGTCTCACATGGCACCCTGCAGGCCTCTGATCTCTCCCTCCTGTGGCTTAACTGCCGGCTGTGAGCTGGTGCCGGCAAACTCCCCTCTGGCTTTGTATAGCCGCAGCAGTGTGCAGAGGATGTTGTGCTCTGCCTAAGAGGTTTCCAGCTCTTGTCTGCTGTTGGCTTCAGCTAGGGGTGTGCGAGATATATCGTCTAAGATAATATCGTAATCGGTGCATTATCGGTATGCAAGCTATCATTATCGAACGTCTCCACACCTTTAGAATAGGCTGCTGCAGAGACTTCCGGGAGGCAGGCTATCAGAGTGGCCGCACTTTTAACGAGCTCTAACAAAGCTGAGACCCAACTATACACATACAAAAATAGAGGCCCACGTGTCAGGCCTAACAGCCACTGACACACACAGCACCAAGCAAAAACGCCAGAACCAGACAAACCAAGGATTAACCCAAACACAGCTAATCCAATTTTTTCACTGAATTGAAATATAAGACTTAACACATTTTTAAATAATGCAAAATATTGTTTATTATTGTTATCCACGAAATTACAGAAAATATCGAGATATTTTTCAGCAATATCGCACACCCCTAGCTTCAGCTCTGGATCGGTAAGAGCTGTGGATTTAGGTAACCATTACCCCCAGTGGTCAGACCATGCCCCCCCAACTTCCTATCTTTAAAGGCTAGTAACACCAGAAAAAATAAAACCCTGTTTGGTTTAGCATGGCTGTTATTTCTACATGGTAAAAAATCTTTGGCATTGAATTCCTGATTTATATTTTTCTTCAATCCTTATTCTGGCAGCCACCATCTATTTATCTATTAAGTAAACAAACCCCTGCATTTTTTTTTTTTTTTTAATTTGAAAAATTTTTTATTGTTGTTATTGAACAATAAATGTACACTCGTTTTTATGATTCATTTTCAGTGGTACAATTTGAAGTGCCAGAGCATCATTACGTTAACCGTAACATCACATATTTAAGTATAACTTCTTGCATAGATAAACATTCTAACATTGATTACCTAGAAAAGTAGGTAGGAATGAAAAGGGGGGTGGAGTAGACAAAGTGATGAAGGTCTATCGTTGGTTGCTAAGAGGGGTAAGTACAAGAGAAAAAGGAGAATAGTGTATATAAAGTGGTTTACAGTGTTTCGACAGTGTTGGTTTTGTTTCTGTATCTTTCTAAGAAACAGTTCCAGGGTAACCATAGCAGTTCTTCTTTATAACTGGTTTCATACAATCCCCTGCATTTTCTAATTCCATCCTATGAAACATTTGATCAAACAGTGACTTTTACAAGTAATCATAGTCGTGCAAAAGATTCAATGCCATGGCAATACAAATATTTTCTTTCACACGGTATTACAATTCCTTTATATACAATGTTATTTATACAAGTGAGCAGTTTCCTTAAAGTGTGGCAAGATGAGAGAACAGTTGGGACTGAAGGCAACCTGTATAATGGTGAGCTTTCCAAAATGTAGGAAGGATAGACATAAAGAAATATTAGGCACTCTATGCCAGTCATCCAACCACATTTTGTACTGGCATTTATTTGTATAGAGCAGTGGTGGCTAACCTTTTCGGTACTGAGTGTTGATGAGTGATGTCACTGATCAGCGCCTGCTCTGCTGGGGAAGGCAAATGCCTATCCCCACAGTACTGGCAATGATGAGTGACATCATCGCACCTGCTTTGGGGCAGCTATTCTACCTAGATTGGGTGAGTGCTCCTTCAGTGTAGACTGCAGATCCGACCTGAAAACTGTCAGAAGTGCTCACTCGCTGGGGGATATAGGAGAGCTTTTAGAGCAGTTGTGGCAATGGCGCACATACCCACGGAAAGGCCTCCAAGTGCCCTCTCTGGCACGTGTGCTATAGGTTCACCACTGCTGGTATAGAGTCTATCCTACATTGTGCAGTTTAACTTCTGTGTTAATCATATGTGCTGTTAATATGTATTTGCAGGACTGTGTCCATTGCTACCTGGATACTGGATATATTGTGAGTGCCACTGCATCTATGTGCCCTGTTTTGTAGAAATAACCAAATGTCTCTGCATACTTTTAACGTTTCCCATAAGACTTTCTCTGCCACTTGCTTTTTCTTTACTTTTTTCTCTTATAAATTTGTTTTGGTGACTTTCTACATTCCCTTTTCTTTGTAACACAGCCCAAGGCCCCCTTCCCTGTCTACTTGTCTAACCATATTGCATTTCAAATGATCATTCTATGACTGATAAATTTTTCCCTCTGTCTTTCTTTTTGTAGTGCGATGCAGAGAGTAGCTGCGATGAGCAGGTAATTGGCTATTGGTCTTTTAAACCATGGCAGACCATGCAGTAGTACTGAGAAATAGAATAAGATGAAGTGTAGATGGAATAATGTAGAAACCAAATATGTAAAGTTCTAGTTAGTGTTTCTTTCAACTTCAGAAGGAAATAAAACAAGTTTAGTTAAGGGACAGTGTCCCATGAGAGGCATATACATTAGGTTCCCTGGGAATCAAGCTCGTTGGGCTCTGATATCTCTTACTGGCTTATACACATGCTGTATTAAATAGGTTGCTGAGATGTTAATTGTATTGTTTTTGCATACATTATTAGAAATAGGGCACATGGTTACTTGGTTTGCTCATGGTACTAATTTAAAACTGTTGAGCAGTAGTTTAGGATGTAGGCTGTGTGCTTATCTATTTTTTATTTCTTCTTTCCAGGTTCCCAGTGATGAACTTGCTCTCTCCTTTACTATATCCACAAGCACAGGTACTAAAAAATAACCTGTATCTTATCTTCTTAGAATTTTTGATGTATTTTTTTTCTTTTTGCTTTTGTTTGCTTCGTCTTGGGCAACTTGGGGGGGGGGGGACATCACTACAAAGAGGATCTTCATCAGTTGGGTTTAGGTATCAAGGAGGAAAATGTCTATTTGTGTGATGCCCAGCTAAAGTCTTAACTAGGGCATTAGCTGTGTCTGTGGCAGATGTCAACTTTTTCTTGAAATGCTGTTCTGTAGGGCTCGCATCTGAGAAATCTTCTTGCACCTTAAATGGGATTCTTTCATCCAAGAGCTTGACAGGCTAATCAGTCAGGTTTTAAGTATAAGTGCACCCTCTTGCCCTATGACAGGTGAAAATTGACAACCCCCCACCCCCTTCCTCCTGGAACTGCTACAAGTGGTGTTTTGTGTTTAAGCTAAAGCAGCCACCTTACTGGACATATCTGATCCTTGTAGTGATGTGTGCCCCAAGAGACTCTAGAGATAGAAGGATGTTCTCTTTGTTTATATTTCTCTTAAAATTCTCCCTACTTCCAGAGATGTACAGTTAAGTTAGCCAGTGATCTTTTTTTTATTCCAGCTTCTCAGCCTCTCACTGGAGGTCGCCTCAAGCTGTCTATACTTTCCAATATTTCTGGTTTGGGCAGAAGTTGTGAGAGGAGCCAAGAGCCGGAGTGTGAACCTTTACTTCCACAACACTGTCCAACTCCTGCCCCATCATGTACAGCCTCCTCCCCAGCTCCTCCTGTTCCCAGTACTTCCCCCAAAGCACAGCCTGCACCTTCCAAGCCTCTCCCCACTTCTAGACGGGATCCAGGACCTAACAGGTATGGCGTAGAAAGCAAGCTTGTGTAAGTTAACTATTGGTGTGATTGTTTGTATAAGACAGAGGTTTCTATGTAAAATCCTTTAGCTTTTTGTGCTTGTTTCTGAATTTCAGAGTCCATATCATTCGCTGTCTTCCTCACATTCTATATTAATCACTTTTTCTTTATAGTTCCAGCCGAAGCAGCCTTCCCAAGCCGATATCTGTTCCATCGATGTCTCAGCGACCCCCTACTCCGTCCCTTTCATTGTCAGGTCATTCTGTAACACACAGCTTCTCCTCGGCTTTGCGACCCCAGTCCCATCATCACTTGGGTATATTTGCTCCTGCCCCTGCTCCAGCTCTCCCTCCCCCTCCTCCACTGCTGCAGGTTGCCGGACATCCAGCTTCTGCGGTCACTACTGTGCTATCTGGTGAGTGTATGAGCATGTATATAGGGGGAATAAGGGGGAGGAGGGGAGTGTTGTCTCATATTAACAGTCAAAGTTCTTTATTCTTTGGCAAACTTGACCTTTCATTTTGGAGTCATATCAACCTGTATCCCAATGCCTTGTAACGGTTACCTTGTAACATATTATACTAGCTATTTCGCCTGTTTGTTGAAACTGTTATCACTGATTTACTTGGTTTTGCATACCGTCTGTGTTTGATTCCTTTTTACTTAGTAAAAGTTAAATCTGTACTAGAGTATAAGGAGTTATGTGCTGGTGAAGGGATACAGCAAATTGTGGAGCACATTAGAGGTAGAGAAGGTGGTGATTTACTGGTTTTATTTATAACAGTCGTCTGTATGTATAGACTTGCTACAGCATACTGGGTTGCCTAATGTGGTAATTAATCTGTCTCGACAGAACATGATGTTATTGGTCAAGATATGGGTTCCCGCTTTGTCTCTGCACCAGGGGGTGGAACTGAACTGAGTGCGGCTGTCCGACCCATGTACCAGTTCCACCAGCACAACCACCAACATACACACCAGCACACGCACCAGCACTTCACTCCCTTCCCCCACAATGTGGCATCTGCTACGGTGAGTTTTCACTATTGTAATTCCAGTCAGTGTTTGAAATGCAGTTGATCGAATTTAGTTATACCATTGTACTGCTTATGCCATATTCGTTTCTACATCACCTAATCCTATTTGTACAGTACATCAGTACACTGTCTGTTATTTACTCTACACAATTTCTTGTTGTATCTTCTTCTTACTATCAAACTGACATCCATTTTTTTCTACTTCCTGCAGTTTGAGAAGTATCCTGGTAAAATTGAAAGCCTCTACAGACAGAATGTGAGTATTTTTTATGACTTGTCAACTTGTTCTTTTTGTTTTGTTTTGTTTCCTTGTAATATTTTGTAACCTAGTTTGTAAGGCCAAAAATAAGACACAGGTCCATGAAGGTTAGCCTATTGTCTTGCAGTATTGATCCAGAGGAAGAGAAAAGCCAAATATCCTTATTTTAGGGGAAAAAATGCTTTCTGGCAACAAATATGCCAATCAAAATAATTCCCTGGAAAAAAAATCTAGTAATCTGTTGCCTATAACTTTTTATATTCTTGCACCTTGGCTTCCAGGCTCCTTTTGAATTCTTTTGAATCAAACTTGACAGCTTCCTCAGGTAGAGAGTTCCATAGCCTCACTGTCCCTACAGAAGAAAAACCGCCATCTGTGTTGTTGCAGAATACATAGAGCATGGTGTAAACACGTAGATCATACCCCCTTGTTATACATAAAGTACTTGGTATAAATTGATTGTGTGAGAGAGTTCCATAGCCTCACTGTCCCTACAGAAGGAGAACCGCCATCTGTGTTGATTCAGAATTTTCTCATTTCTCTATACAGAGGATTGTCTCCTTGGTTTACTTAATCACCTACCTTTGATCAATTAGTGTGATAGTTTCTATTTTCCATACATTAGTCACGGTTTCTATTTATTGCTATATTGCATTTTCTGTTAACGTATTTTACCTTTTCTTATACTGTGATGTCCCGTTTTAATTTCATGTACTGGACCATTCTGCTCTCCATTATTTAGGAAATGTTCTGTTACCCTTTTTTTTTTTCCTTGATGCCAAGTATCTCTAGCACCTTTTAAAACCATAAAGAGGTTGTGCTCCCCCTTTAAAATAAAAGCTTAAAGGGGGAAATGCAACCTCTTTTTGGTTTTAATTGGTACTCCTGAGAAATACAAGTGGGTGGAAAGAATCGCTGCATGCCCCAAATTGAAAGTGTCCATCTGTCTGCGCCTTATCTGACTTTTCAGCTATCATCTCTAGCACCTAGTTGAGATGCAATGAGACCACACTTACTGACTTTTCTACTTCTTATGTTTCTCAGCATTTCTACTTCTCTGTAGCCTACCTTTCTTTCTTCTTTACTGTCTAATGGATTTTTTCTCATATTTCTTTCATCCTTTTTTATTCTGTTTTCCTACTGTGTGTGTCTCATTATTTTTAAATTCAGATGTTCTCATCTATGATTCAGCCTGTTCCTTCCTTAGATTTAACTCTGTTCTATAAAACTATTTTTTTCTTTTTCGTGACTCTGCATCTCCCACATGTGCCATTCTTTGCTTTCTATTAAATGAAGTCAGCCCAATTTACAAAAAATACATTTTATTATTTATGCTTATTAACACCTTTTATGCAAATACAATTTATTAGCAATTTATTTGAAAAAGTTACAGTTCTTACCTGTAAAGAAGTGCTATACAGCACTTCCATGTTACATTCCCCATCCTTAAACAGCGCCTTAAACCAGCACTTCTTTACAGGTAAGAAATAACTTTTTTTTTTTTTTTTTTAAATTGCTAATAAATTGTATTAGCATAATGGTGTTAATAAGCATAAATAATGTATTTTTTTGTAAATCGGGCTGACTGTACCTATAAATAACTATTTGCACATGCCCCGTTCCCATAATTATGTTCAGGCCTTCTCTTATTACACATGTTTTTTTTTCTGTTTTTTGTCTCTCTAATCACACCTTTTTGCTCCCATCTCCAGCCTTTGTTTTAAAATAACACTTTCTCCTTTCTCTACAGTTTTTCCCTCCTTTTCCACCAGTGATTACTGCACTCCCCCCAGTTCTACCTCCCAGTGTCTCCTTTGGCTCCCTGCAGGGGGCGTTTCAGCCCAAGGTAAGTTTGTTATGGGGTTAGGCAGATATTTCTGTCTCATTCTAGTAAATTCTTACCATTCCTTTTTCATTCAGAGCACAAGTTCTGAGCTGGCCTCACGATGCTCTGTGCCCCCAACTATTCCACACAAGGCTCCACAGGTAAGATTTCATCATAGTATAGTGTACTGAGGAGGGATGCAGTCTTGACACTCGATGTGATCTTTAATCAGCAGTTTGGTAATATTTTTATTTGGAAACCATTGTCTGTTTGGAGGAATTATGTTTAAGTGGTACTGTTTAGTTTAGCAATGCAAGAAAGGAAATTATGAATTGAGAGGTAGGGAGAGTTTTTTTTATTTACATATTTTTTAGAAAAATAAATTGAAAGTGGAGCTTTCTCATACATGGGCTATAGTTACTGTTCATATTGAATCATTACGCACTTTACAGCTGTTTTTTTAAAGGGGAGAATATTTCAAGTAGGACTAGATTATTCTGAGGTAAGTGTCCTAGATAATGTCAGGTTTGTGTAGTCTAACAATTATTTCTTTTTCTTTTAGCTTACAGATCAATTTAGGCCAAGGGTAAGTGTCCATTTTGCTTGTGTGTTCTGTCTATCAATCCAGTTGTTAGCACTTAGCTAGGATGTCTTGCTCTTGTGTATGAGTGTTCTAAAAAGGCACATCTCCCAATCTGTGGTTGTCTTAAGCTTGATCCAGTTATTCCCCTTTTCCTGTGAGGTTGATGAGTTATGCAAAATCTTTGGGGTGTTCACTTGAGTAAAAAAACTACTCAGTTTAGATCAGTTACGGATTATGGGGGTTATTCACTAAAGTCCGAATTGTTGCGTATAGGTGCGAATTCGCCAGATAAAGACAGTCGCAATAGGCTGCTACTGTCACAGCCGTGTCGTTATAATGAAAATATTGTCGCAGTCGCGACTTTATTATGGGAAAATTGTCGCAATCTTAACTTTATAAAATTTGTTGTGACTTTACGATTGTAGCGGATTTGCTATGGGAATCCACTGTTTGCGAATTCGATCCCCCATATGCCACAGAGGCATGCAGACAAAGCTTCTTAGCAGAGTTTCTTATCCTTGTATTTCACAATAGGTGGTGTAGTTAGTATGTCTAGAAATAATGGTTAAGAAACCGAATGTATTTGCACTGCTGTCTCTTTCTGATGTTAAGATGCTTATGTTGAGTGATGTATATTGGAGAGCAGTAGTTTTTGCTGATGTATGCATCTGCAATTCTTGTTACAGAGGTCGGGGCGTTGGTGTGCAATGCATGTGCGTCTCGCTTACATGATCCTGCGTCACCAGGAACGAATAAAGGTACTGCGTATCTTACAAGCTGCTTCCTTCTCTATCCTTCATTCATTCCTACTGCTTGTTTATAAACAGTCTACAGTTTCCAGCCTGTTAGTACTTGCTCACCTAGGCCCTGCACCTGTTCCTTACTGATTTAGAGTTGCTTTCCCACCAAGCCTCTTACTTTCTTTATAATGATTGTATGATGATGGTATATTATTTAGTCATGCAGGTACTAAAGCACATTATGCCTTCTTTCACTGAAGCCCTTGAAACTTCTGTAAAGGGTTTTGTGAAATAAAAAAAAATATTACAAGAATGTATTTAATGGATTAAAAAAGGCAAAATGAATACATTGTTGATTTGAAAGTGTCAGGCTTCTGTTATATATAGATGTTTATTCCTCACTGCTTGATCTATATGAGTTTTATGTAGCAGAGAATTGTGCAGGTTTATGATGTCTGACTGGAATTTTTATGCTTTTCTATGTGTTTTTATGAATTACACTCTGCTGCTGTTTAGTTAATCTGTGGCCTACTTTGTCACATTCCCTGCTATCTTGTACTGCCTATTAATACCTCCTACAATTAATTTTCCTCACCTCCTCAGTTCATGTTGAGGATCCTGCTTCAATCTTTCATACTCTCTCTTCTTCTTCACAGCTGGCACACGGCACTCCCCATAAGCCTCCGTTCCGGGGTGATCTCATTTCCTGCCTCCCTGCAGGACTCAATTCTCTGCCATCTTCACATGAATTGGCACGGCCCTCTTCCCTCTTCACCGGTAACTGATTGTTTGTGCACTTGTCATCATGTATGCAAAAACATGATTTTGTGTTTCTATTGTGGTTTTTTTTTTCTGTTTGTATCTTGTCTTTGCAGATCAGTTGTAGAGTGAGTGCAGTTTTTTTAAATACATGTTTGACTGTAGAAAGCTGCCTTGTTGCTTATCTATGTACTGTACATATGACATAGCTTTTGTTCTTTGTGTATTAATTTGAGTATCAGTGTGTACGTGTATGTTAAAATGTTTTTTTCATTATTTTCTATTTTTCTGCCT
>WMED01027648.1:0-10585 GCA_019650415.1 Pipa parva | reverse complement strand
CCTTGCTGTATGGTGCTGTCCTCTCTCCATGTGTTGGCATCCCATTGCCACGACAGTGTCCCTGCTCTGGAAGCCTGATGCCGCATCCTCTGTGGCTGCCCAACCTCCAGGAGGCCAGCAGCTGTCTCCCAGGATCCCCTTCTCCACCTGCCTGCAGATATTCCACCTCCTGTGCTCTACTCTGAGCCTCCTGCCGCCCTGCCGTTCCATTCCTAACAAGTGTAGCAGCTCCCTCCTTGCAGCCGTGCTGCCCGCTGATCGCCGGCCATTTTCTCCTCCCCCCGCTCCAGGCCCTGCACCAGAGCCACGTGTTTGGGATCCAGAGCGCACTGCAATCACGCTCTCACTCCTGCCTGCTCACCTCTCCCTACATCGCTCCTTCTCCCTCGCACCGATTTCTCTGCTCTCCCCACAGGACTGCTCCTCCTCCTCTTCTTCCAGGACCAGGACTACAACGCACCAGCGCTCCTCCATCTTGGTTAGGCCTTGCACCGGTCTCCTTCCCCTCGGTCTGCCACTCCTCCAGGCAGCGCTCCAGCCATTGGGCACCCCTGCTAGCAGCTGTGCCCTTCACCCAACCGATCAGCTGCTCCATCATCCAGTAATCCTTCTCTCTCTCTTCATTTCATTCACTTTTTTGCAGTCTGCTCCTTCACTCTGACCCTTACTTCCTCTGTTTCCTCCCCCTACATCCCCTTCACCTTGCTCCTCCTTACCATGCTGCGATTGGCTCACCCCATAGTCAATCACCCCCTCCTCTATTATGCTCTGGGGGTGTCTTTTCTTCAAAATCAGTAAGCTTAAACCTGTCACTTTAACACATTGTTCTTAAAAGAGAACTATTATTCTAAACTAAACTTACCTATCCAATCTAGCAGCAGTAATGCTGCTAGATCAGCTTTCTTCTCACGATCCACAGCCCAGGATTTAACAAATTGTGCGTGCGCAGATCAATTTTTTCTTCCTCTGATCTGTGAATGTACAGTTTTCTTTGTTCATTGATCTTTGAGAGGGGGCGGTTGCTTCTCACTCTCCCACCGCTTCCAGATCACGTGTAGTTACATCATTGATGTGCGCTGGGGGAGGGAGTGAGAAGTACTGTAACGCTAATCTTTACAGCAGATGGAGCCGGGCTGGGGATGAGGTAGGTAGGGGTAGGGGTAGGGAAAAGGAGGGGGGCTAGCACCAAGATAGCACCCCCCTCCTGCAGTGCCCTAGGTGGCTGCCTACCCCTAGTCCCAGCCCTGGTGACGGGGGCTGGGTAAATGGCCTCAGGGGGCTGGATGTGGTCCATAGTTTGGGGACCCCTGATAAAGAACCTGGGAAAGTGGAAATGTTATTACATGATAAAAACATTAATAAGACCACTATCAAAATTATACAATGCATTAAACCCAGTACAAACAAAAGCATTACAAAAGTTAAAGGGTAAATGATCTATAATCATACCAGAATTAACAGAAGAAAAAAGAATTTTATTCAATACAAACTTATACTTTACATCAGTACCAGAAAAATGAATACAGTTCAGATATCTTCATCAAACACCACACAGATTACATCGAATCTCACCAAATATACCAGATGAATGTCCACGATGCAATGAAGCGCCAGCAACATTCCTACATATGGTTTGGGAATGTCCAAAAATAATAGATTTCTGGAAAAAAGTAGTTCAAGTGTTATTACAAATGTTATCTGAAAAAATAACAATGAAATAATATTATTTAAATATGGTTAAAGAAATAGCGGATAGAATAGCAACAAGAACTTTCCTAACACATACATTAATATCTGCAAAACAACTCATAGCCATGAACTGGAAATCAACACAACCTCCAACAATAGAATCAGGGCAACAACAGGAAGAAAAAATAATTCCAATGTACAAAATTATAGACAACCAAAGAGGCCATCCAAAAAAATGTATCCAAGTATGGGAACCATGGTTAACTACAACCCACAATATTATAATAGGAAACTAGAAAATTATGAAAAATATAATATAATAACTGAAACATATGTACCTCGGTTCCTCATACAAAAAAGGGAACATTTAGTAAGTTAAATATTAATGTGGTATATATTGCGAAATAGAAAAAAAAAAGGTAAATGCAATAAGACAAACGACAAGTTAAGAGTTTAATGTGTGAGTTTATTGGGGGTTTTTTAGTTTTATTTATTTATATAAAAGAATGTGAAACAAGATATGCTAATTTGTAAGAAACATGTAATTTAAAGGACAAATAAACAAAAATTGAAAAAAAATATTATTTAACAAAAAGCTTTTCTTTAAAAAAAATAGTTTATTAGAATCTTGCATCAGCTGATGTTGTTAAATTATTCTAAGATAAAATGTGATTAAATGTCAGTCCTACAATGCATAAAGCAATGTTCCATTCCCCATATCTAACTACACTAGGAACCCACAGCAACAACCCAATTGTTTTTATAAGCATCAGTGAGACATGTAATCGCTTCTCCTATATAGTAATGCTTACTTTATTCCAGTTTGTTGATTTGTGAAACAAGCATAGTTACAAGAGACATTAAAGATCCAGGTTTTATGCACAAAAGCAGTGACGACCAGGCCTGAACCCCCAGGGGGCCCTCCGGCTCTGCTGGACCACTGTTACCCATTTTCAGCCCCTGGCATGCTCCAAACTAGTTGTATGAAAGATTACTTATAGTTTCTTTTACCATTCACCCATGCCCCTAAAACTACATAAGGTTTGCTCATGTAATGCACTGTGTTGTGCTTTATATCATTTATGTTACTTGCTTCACACTATTACATAACCTTGTTTGCCTTTTTCAGATCTCTGACAAATAGGTGTCTGTTTTGTTTTTCTCTTTTCTATTCACAGTGAAATTTAAGGAGCTTACAGACCACATTGATCAAATGGCTGTGGAGTAGCTCTGCGTAGTGGGGGATTGTTCTTACCTTCTATTCCAGTATTGTAACACTAAACGAATGCAGCGGACTTGCAAGATGGTGATCTTCTGAGCTGATATCAAGAGAAACATTGACAGATAATTCCTGTACAGTATATATTTTGTGAGACATAGTGTGCAAAGTCTTTTATGTCTGCATATGGAAATCAGAGTATTTAATGTGTATGCTCTCTGTCGGGCGGCATTTAAAACTGAAACAGTGTTTGTGAAAGAGAGATGTATTTCTTTATTTTTATATAGCTAGGGAAGCTTTTTAAATATGGTAACCAATTCCTTGCCAAATTAGCATGTATTGCATTTGCATCAGCTTCAAGGGAATTAATATTGTAATAACTTTAAGATATGTGCTAATAGGAAGTGTGTTTGTATGTTCGCGTATGTGTGTGTGTGTGTGTGTGTATACAAGATGCTTAAGCAATATCCAACACCAAAAACAAAATCGCCATTTAAATTTATATTTATAAGTAATAATGTATGATTGCACAATGTGGGAGATGTAGAGAGAGAAATAGCATTACTGCAGCAATGTGTGTTATTGACTATAAACTCAAGAGTTTTTGCTGCTAGAGGAATGCTTTATATGGGAAGTGTCTGTAAACTCTAAGAAGGTGAATATGGGTCAAGATGATTGGCACCTTCTGTAACCTAATATTGTTTGGAATCTCATTATAAAGCATGACTGTGAATGGGTTGACAATGCCGCCTTCTGCTTGAGGTTTAAAGAAGTCATATGCAAATAGGAACATCAGTAGTCTGCAATTAATTGGTAATGCTGTCCAGTTAGTTTTCTATATATTTCTTAAAGGAGCGTGTGTTACCCCATTAAGTCCTGATATATAGTGGTAGCAGTGAGTGCCTTAGTCACCATGCTTATCTGTCTACTTACATCAATGTGGATGTTTAAAGCTAGTATTTTACTTAGTAGCTATGGCAAAGACACTGAACACTTGCTTCTTGACAGTTACTGCAGACATATTTACACCATACAATCTGCAACACACCCACACACCAGTTTGTACCCAGTTATCTTCACTGGTTCTTGTTCTCTATTTCAGTGTTGAAATGTGTTTTTTTTTTTTTTTGTTTTGTTTTTTGATGTGTCAATTCTTTATCATTCTTGTTAATATTCAGATGATGTTTGGGGGCCAAGTATAATCTGTGTGGTTTCTAAAAGTAACAGTGTTAATGAGATGTTCTGTGGATTGTGTAAAAACTGTTACTTTGCATTGTTGTACTTATCACAGCTGGCCAACCAATAAGCACCTTGTTCTACCACATGGGGCCATAACGTGATTTCTACAGTGACATTGTGTGTATTCATGAGAATGACATGGAAGCAGTGTTAGGGCAGTGGCACACAGGGTGTTTTGATGCTAATGGGGGCCACAAGTGCCACTGCCCTAAGTCAGCTCTCAATATTGAGCTGCAGATTTTATTTTCTGTATTGTTTTGACTAGAGGCTTGTTTAAGTTATACAGTACAGAGAACCTATCAATGCACCTTATGAAATAAAAGAAAATATTCCATTTACTGTCATCCCCCCTCCCCCTTTGTACTTCAGGTACCGTTTGTGGCAAATTATTTTTCTAGATAGCATTGAGAAGCATATGCATGCTGTTTAATTGTCCACTTAGGATCCCTTTTAAATGAAAAAGGAAAAGTTTAAAACATGCACCATTTTCCATTTATTTTTCTTCACTCTAGATGTTGTGCTATTTCATCTGCTTTGGTTGAAAAGTTATTCATAGACATCAGATCACACCAGCACTATATTGTGTTTGACAAGCTGAGTAAACTTTAAACATGCAGCATTAAACTGGTGGTGTGCAGGCCCACAGGGAAATCCCGCTCCTCGTGGGTGACGTCACGTAAAGTGTGACATCATTCCTGAGCCTGGTGAAGGAAGAGAAGGGTCTGTCAGGTCAGTTCGACACTGTATATACAATTTACAGAGAATGCCTCAGCCAAGGTAACAAGCAAGCAGCTCCCACTACATATAACTGCAGATGTACAGAGAGAGAATATTATGTGTACAAATTTAAAATTCCTTTTAAATTTTTATATAAGGATAAATGAACCCCGTCTGTAATAAGGTTACATTTTCCCTCTTAAGTCTGTTCTAAAGAGTAAGATGTGGTAGATTGTGCAGACGGCTTGACACCAAGATTATTTGCAAATTTGGCTCCAATTAGAGTTGCTAACCCTGGCTAAAATGTGAAAATTGTATCAGTCATTAAGAAAGTGTATCCAGTCTGCCAGTGACCATATACCCACTCCAATAGCATTCCTCTCCTGATTGAATTTACCATCCTGAAAAATAGGACACTTTTATCCTATTATTCAGGATGATTGTTCAACCAGCTATACTCATAAAATCATCCACTTGACATGCCTATCCATTAGCCCAGGAATTATTATGTGTGTACCTTCCATAAGACATGCATGCCCATTTTTATCCCACCAGCTCATACAACTTTAATTTTCCAGCTACTTACTCAATCAGGAGCTGCTGCTGGTGAGTTTAGGGGAGGTTGGGCATTCTTTCACTAAAATTAAAGTAACATCCCCCATAGACATACCTCTGATACCTTCAGATACCACATCCACTTCTTGACCAGGAATTTTAATGTAAGAATAAGCCAGCGGATAAGCCAATTGACCTATTTGTGACAATAAGTGGACTTGGTTGCTGTTAGGTCCTGAGGTAAGTCAATATGAGGCTCTTGCTAAATGGTTTGTGGCAAAATGCATAATGAGGCCTAAGATCTGCCAAGTAATGCTGCAGATAATAGTGACATGCTGTATTTGACTAGAACACTTTTACTGCTGTGAACAAATATGTGATTAACCCATGTATTAGACATTGTCACACTTGATATTGTATTAAGTTTGTTTATCATTTCAGGGTGTTGTATATGAATATGTGGGAGGGGGACAGCCAGAGAAGCTCGGAGGTGGGGGACTGGCTGATGCACCTGACCTGAAATGTTACATTTTATGTAAAAGGGGCTTAAACCGTCAATATTACATTTTGTATCCTGTGCTATCTGCCAAAAGCAACAATGTGAAATAAATTATTGTCCAAGCATACTGTGTGTGTCCATGTATTTTAAGAGCTAGTTTTGTAATTATTATTGATGCAATACATAACCACTTCCACATTTAAAAGATCATTCCTATCAGTGTGTTTCATGTTTTGTCACGTTGGTTTTGAGTATGGTGCAAGGCCTCTTCACACTAACATTTTGTCTTTTTTCTAAAACCATTAAAGAGGCCTCCTTGGAGAAAGGGAAATATCTTCACACAAGTGATGCGATTGCAATGTGTTTGTGTAAAGCCAATAAAGTCAGATTTCAAAAGAAAAGGAGGAAGTATTGTAAATCAGATCTGATGGAGTTGCTTTAAAAATGCAGTGTTTCCAGTTCAACAGTGTAAGGCAAGTTCTTCGGAACTAGATGAAACAGAGTTGCAACATGTCACAACACAAGTCAGGAACCCACAAATGGAATGCGTAGTGTGAATGTATGGCTGTAAGTGTCAGAGAACATGGTAATTCACTTGTATGCAAGCAGTTACAACTACAGAGTAGGTTTGACTCATGTCAAACATGTGAAAGAGGCTTAAGTGCATCTGAAGGGTGACAACAATGTAGTGATTTAGATATTTGCAAAGTTTAATCCTGAGTTTGATGAGAAATGCTGGGGTGAAGGCACACTCTTCCACAGTCTTGCGACTTCCTTGCCAGAACACAGTGTTTTGTCAGCATTATTGAAAGTAAGTGTGTGTAAGACAGTGTGTACCTACTTCCTGTTATTGCCAAGTAATATCAATTATTCAGGTTTTTGGTAGTGTGTTAGTATGGGGGGAATCTGAGTACATATTTTTTTGTTTCTAATCATGAAATGAAAACCTTTCTAGCAGATGCTAATTTAACCTTTCCAGGTTACACATTAAAATGTATGCTTACAATCTGGGAATGCCTGGCTGATTACACAGTGTAGAAATTTGCTGTCTTTGTAGGAGCCCCGGTAGCAGCGCACACCATTTCTGGCTGAAAAAACAGCCCTTTTCTATCTCAGGGAATCATCAAGTGCAGAACCAGTGGTTTCCTTTAACACACTGTGATGGGAATTCATCAACAGAAGCACAACTCCATGATGACTTTCAATATTCTTATAAACGACAGAAAGGGTGTATATTATCCTTTATTAATACACAGGCAGTTTTGGGAAACTAATAAAATATATTTACACCTCGAAACCTATTTTATGAAATTGTTAATAAAAATATATTTTCTTTTCTACAGGTAGATTAATCTCTTGCTTGTCCATTGAAACACCCAGAATAAAATAGTTTAAACTCTTATTGCCATCTCAGTAGGCCTGCAAATTGCAGACTGAACTCATAAATGGAAAATGATTAATACTTTTGTTTAAAATAGATTGGTTGTCTTTATAATTTCTGTAACTTATTGATGAATCCAGGAAAAAAGACAAAGCAGGTCCAAAATCTCCTCCCTATTGCTATTTCTAAATAATGTATGTTGATTCTCTCAGGCTTCCTCCTGCCATATGCTTCTTTTTGTGGTTTTACTTCATGATTAATTGAACAAATTCAAAGTAAGCTGGAGGTTTCTAACACCAACTGTGGTATTTTTCAAGCTTCTGCTTTAGTATGACATTAGTAACGGGCAATTCAGGCTTCCTGTAGTCAGATAAATGTTTCATCTGAAAGCTCTAATTAGATGATTTTCCAACAGGATGCTGGATTCCGTTAGCTTTACATGTCATATTCACAGCTCCTGAAGCTCATGGTGAGAATGATCATCTGTTGTCATACTATTTTTATTTACCTTGGGAAAACACTTCAAAACAAGGGTTTGTCTTTAAAGTTAAGTGTATTCAATATTGTTATTTGACTATGATGTGACTTAGGATCACTAATCTATTTTGGTGATGAAAAATGTTTTTTTCAGATATCTGAATACAAAAATGTGATTTAAAAAGCCTTCCACAAAACCAAATAAGTTCTACCAATTTGATGGTCCTCCTGCAAATCCAAGCAGGAAAGTCCATAACTTCAAAGTTATTGTTATGATTCAAGGCTGTCTATAAATCTCTGATTGGTGCTAATTTACATAGTTCCTTTTTTTCCAGTCATGCTAAGCATACATTACACATATGGACATATATCTCTTTTAGTTTTTAAAGAAGATCAAGTTAATTTGTGCTATTGGGGTCTATTTAAAGTCCAGATCTTAACCTCTGTATTAGCCCCACCCCTGGGTAAAGCAGCTGGATTTCCCCAGGGAGGTACTCTCTTTCATAAGGCCAAAAGTCATGGATTCTTCTCCTTAGCGAGGATGCTAAAAGGTTCCCTAGCAAAAAATGGTTTAAGTTGTATTAGTCCATTTAAATAATTAGAAAGATGAGTACTGTAGTATTATATGATACTTTATTTGGTCTAAGTTCATTAGATATTTGTCCTTCATCAGGTCCTGATCCCACAGTAACAATGCAGGCTATTTTTCCATCTCGGCTGAAAACCAGCTAGTGTGACCCCACCCCAAGGGGGCATATTTGTCTAAGTGAAAATTGGCCTGTCAAAGAGCATTGGCCACACTTTTAGGGTTATTCATAAATATTTCCAATCATTTACAGAGGTAAAGTAACCTATAGCAACCAATTAGAATTTGCCTTCCAGGATATTCTAGTTTTTCTAGACCAGTGAATGCTAATATCTGATTGGTTGCTATTGGTTACTAGAGCTCTAGGACTAAACCTGTGGAAAAGCTCACATAAAATTCACATTATATCAAAGATAGCAATATCACTGAAAAATGCCCAAGAAAAGCCCCCCAAAAAACCCAAGCTTTCTGGGGTGCTTCATTTTTCCTTTGCGCTTTTTTACTTCACTTTCAAGACAGCTTGGACTTTTTTGGTTATTTGGGGCTTTTCTATGTTTTTCTTGCATCACTGGATTGGTTCAGCGTCCAAGGCACAAGCTGGTTAAGAAGAGCTGCACTGTATTTGGACATTATGCATTTACACTTTTGATGTTCATTATGATTTAGTTATACACTTTAGCACTGCTTTTTTGTTTGTTTCACATTTGTGAATTTTGTAGATGAATTCTCGTTTGTGTCAATTCATCCATACTGACAATTCTGCCTACTCCCTATCTGCATGTTCATACAGTGATGTGTCAACTGTGCTCCTCCCAAAGCGTCCAGCTGTGCGTGCCACACACCAATACTGCCCTTTCTCATCTTAAACCCTTCTCTCTTTCTGCCCCTCACATCTGGAATTCTCTACCCCTTTATCTTCGCCAGGAACTTTCCCTCTGCACTTTTAAAACCAAATTGAAACCCTTCCTTATAGAGCACTAGCACTATTTATATGTATATATTTTATTTTTGCTTATTATATGTATTTATTGACCAATGTTTCAACACATTATTAGCTTTTACTACCCGTTTTATCTGTGTTTGTAATGTCTTCTTCCCACCTAGATTGTAAGCTCTATGGGGCAGGGACCCTCCAACCTCTTGTGTCAACCACAACCTGGCACAGTGGGGGTTATTCACTAAGGTGTGAATTCAACTGTCGAATTCGCAAACACCGGATTCCCATAGTAAATCCGCTACAATTTCCCCATTGTAAAGTCAAGACAATTTTTCCATAATAAAGTCGCGACTGCGACAATATTCTCATTATAAAGAGGCGACTGCGACAGTATCAGCCTATTGCGACTGTCTTTATCTGGGGAATTCGGACTTCAGTGAATAACCCCTATTGGTGTTGTATCCTTGTGATAGTATACTTGTATAATGCACTTTTTCCATGTCTATACTATGTTTGTATTGCTGAATTATACAGCGCTGCGTAAATTTGTGGCGCTTTATATTGTAAATAAAATTATAAATACATACATACATAGAAATAGACTTATAGTAATTTATGTGTACAATAAGGTGCATAGCAGCCATCACATCTTGTAGTATATTCAGCCTAAATAATTGTATTGTTGAAAAAATGACATCACTTTTACATAGTCAACATATTAGCAATATGAATATGTTAATGTCATAAAAAACAATGTCACCATGTTCTCACACTTTGGTCACTAGTGTTGTAGGCAGTAATGTTACTGAATAATCCCCAAATATTTTTCCTATTGATTTCAGTGGTAAACAAATACTAGTTAATGTTTGCACTTTGTTTTTGGGGGAAATGTTGCCAGAATGGTAGCAATTTACACTTTGATGCATGATGAATACCTGTAGTGTTGTATTTGTGGCAAATGCTTAGTTGTGCGGAGATGAAGAGGTTAATCACAGACCCTCACAGAGCACGTGTGTTGCAGAGTGCTAAAGTTCACTTGGTAGTTCTGGTCACTTTATACCATGAGCAGAGAGTGGCTTGAATGCTTTAGAATTTCCTCCAAAACACCCATATTCTGCATTTTCTCCTAGATGCACCATTACTGTGGGGTGTACTGGCATTACTATGTACCTTTCCTGATTACCCTGTACTATGTACAGTTTTCTCACACATAAGCACACACACACCAGTGGTGGATGCTGGTCTTTCAAGGAGGGGAAACTCACTTTGTCATACCAGGACAGCTG
>WMED01027647.1:0-10586 GCA_019650415.1 Pipa parva | reverse complement strand
CTCCTTGCTTTCAACAGAGTGTTTACAGTTGGGGATGATAATCCCTTGTCCTGTAAATTCCTCTTTTCAATTTCCAAGCTGTCAGTTTCCATTTGTCTAGGCATGGATGCAAGACCACTTTCTGTTGTAGAATATCTGGGTGCTTCCCCAGAAACAACAGTTTGTCTACTGACATCTGGAACAACTGAGGGAACCAAAATCTCCTCGGCCACCAAGGCAGGACTATGATCACTGTCGCTTTGTCGTCGCTGATCTTCCTGAGGATCCTTGGAATCAAGGGAATGGGTGAAAATATATACACCATCTTGAAATTCCATACCCGACTGAAAGCATCCAGAAATTCAGCTTGTGTCTGGTAGTACCTGGAGCAAAATCTGGTCACTTTCCGATTCTTTACGGAAGCCATCAGATCTATCTATCTATTGCATTCCCCATCTGGATGTTATCTTGTGGAACGCAACTATACTCAGTTCCCATTCTCCAGGATGAATTTTGCTCCTGCTCAGGCAATCTGCTAGTGTATTCGTGATCCCAGGAATATAAGCTGCTGTCAAAGAGAGAAGATTCTTCTCTGCCCAAGAAAATATTGTTTTCATCAAGCACCATAATTTGGTTCTCTTGGTTCCCCCTTGTCTGTTGACATAGCTAACTGCTGTTGTGTTGTCTGTTTTGACAAGTACTGAGTTCTCCTGAATGAAACTGTAGAACCCAAGGAGTGCTACCTGGATTGCTTTCAGCTCTTTCAAATTGGAGGAGAACATTCTCTCTGTCTTATCCCATACTCCATAAATTTGATTGGCATGGAGATGTGCACCCCAACCTGTGCTGCTGGCATCCATTATTATCACTATCGGAGAAGCAACAGTTAGGTATTTGTGTTTCTTGAGGTTGTCTGTCTGTAACCACCAATTCAATTGGTCCCTGCATGTCCTTGACAAGAATATCAGTTGGTTGTTGGATTTCCTGTCCAATTAACTCAGGATCTCCATCTGCAGAAATATCATATGAAACATGGCCCAAGGGAATACTTCTGCCAATGCTACCATCTTTCCCATAAGCCTTTGACAAATTGCTGTTGTAGTGGCTGGAAACCTCTGGACATTGAGAACTTCTTGTTTTATGTCTTCTATTCTGTTTTGTGGAAGACATATTGAATATTCCTCCGAATCCATAATTACCCCTAAGAATTTCATTTTCTGAGAGGGGTGAAGGTGACATTTGTTCAGATTGACCAGCCATCTGTGTTGGTCTAATGTTTGCTGCACCATCCAAATATCTGCCATCAATTGATGGCTCCCTTGAGACTTTATGAGGATGTCGTGCAGATAGGCAAACAGCTCTATGCCCTGGAATCTCAAGTGGGCCAAAATTGGGGCTAATATTTTGGTAAATACCCTTGGAGCTGTAGCTATGCCAAATGGGAGAACTCTGTATTGGTAATGGTTCCCCAGCACATGAAACCTAAGGAATTTCCTGTGTGACTTGCAAATTGGTATATGAAGATAGGTATCTTTTAAGTCTATCTTGGCCATGAAATCTCCTATTTTTAGACTCATGCATACAGACTTGATAGTTTCCATCTTGAACGTTTTGGTTATCAGGAATTGATTTAAGTACCTAAGGTCCAGAATTGGTCTGTACTCTCCTGAGGTTTTCTGTCTCAGAAAAAGGTGTGAATATACTCCCTTCTTTTGAAAAGGAGGAGCAAGTTTTTGAATTACTTTCTTTTTTAGAAGATCCATGATGATTGATTCTAATGCGGGCTTTTCTTCTTGAGACTTTGGAATAGGGGAAGAAATGAAACTATTGCCTATTGGAAGGTGATTGAACTGGATACTGTAACCAGTTGCAATAGTCTGTAGGACCCATTGGTCTGAAGTAGTTTGAGCCCAGCTTGCCAGAAACTTTCAGAGTCTTCCTCCTACAGGCAAAGTCTGGGCCCACTGACCTTCATAACACTTTAGACTTCTCTTCTCTGGAGTCCCTTTTATTTTGGAAATTTTGTTTGATTCTCCAGGTTGGGATCCTGCCATAGTTCCTGGCTGGCCTATATTGTTTAGCCTCTCAAAAGGACTGTCTTTGTCTTGGCAGTCTCGACTCTCGTCATTCTTGCGGCAAAACCTTGCATGTTGAAACTTTAGAAATTATATCATCGAGTTTCTCACCAAATAGAAAAGGTCCTTGAAAAGGCAAATGGCATAAATTGTGTTTAGAAGTGGTGTCTGCATTCCATCTTCTAAGCCAAAGAGACCTTCTGGCTGCCATCGCCAACGCCATATTTTTAGCTGCCAATTTGATTGCATCAAAAGAAGCTTCTGCAATGTAGTCATTTGCAAACTTTAAGTCCTCAAAGGCTGACAAAAGCTTTCCTCTACTGACTTTATTGTGTATACCATCTTCTAAATTCTGAATCCAGACTTTATTTGCTCTAGCAAGC
Source organism: Pipa parva (assembly GCA_019650415.1). Lineage (NCBI taxonomy): Eukaryota > Metazoa > Chordata > Amphibia > Anura > Pipidae > Pipa > Pipa parva. The sequence goes on along the minus strand of WMED01027647.1, from coordinate 8,149 downwards.
AACATAATTTCCTCTGCCGGTTTACATGAGAGACCAGATACAGAGTATAATTTCTTCAAAATTGTGTCCTGTCTTCTCTCCATTGGGTCTTTCAACTATATTCCTTCATCAACTGGATGCGTAGTTTTTCTGGCCACTCTAGAAATTGCTGCATCTACCTTAGGAGCCATATTCCAGTATTTGACCTCCTCCTCATCAAAAGGATACATTTTCTTTTGCCTTTTTGACAGATAAAATTTCTCATCTGGATTTTCCCACTCTGCTGTAATTACATGTTTTATTACCTGATGAATTGGAAACACAGTTTGTTTTTTATTGATACTGCCAAAAATTTTGTCATTAGATGTAGATGCTTCAGGTGTCTGTAGGTTTAATATTCTCATCATAGATTTGATCAAATTTGATAATTGATCAAGTTCAAAAAGACATCCAGATGATTCATCATCCAATTCTTCTGACCATACTTCAGATTCAGACGTGTCCATTTGCATCCCAGGTTCATAGGATAAGCCTTGCTGATCTGCCCGGGGCCCCATTTTTTCTATTATTTTATCTGTCACTTTATCTACCATCGATTGCATAAATTGATTGAAAGAATCCTTCATCCAATCCATAAATTTAGCAAATTTATCTTGATCTTGTTGGGCCCTGCTAGTGGCTTCCCAGCATTTACTGCACAATTTTTTGTCCTTCATGGCTGGATTGAAACAGGAATTGTACTCTCTCACAGATGATTTACTCCTTCCATCTCTTCTATGTGATGAACTATAATGAAATAAATAGCATTTAGAAGCTGATCTTGTATATGTCCAATCCTAGGTGGTTCTCTGAGTGTACTCACCCTCTGGAATGCGAGTCTCTGGAACTCATCTGAAAAAAAGGAATTTTAATCTCCTTTAATACATAAACACATTTATTAACAATAATGCTTAAGTCCAGAAAACTCACAGCGATGATGGAGGCTTAAAACAGCAGGCTCAACCAGTATTGACCAATTTTCTGACTCAGAAACCATGCAGGCAGCAAGAATGCCAAACAGAGGCTTGATTTTTAAAACTTCCACCTTTGTGACATCACAGCAGCCCTTTGGAACAAATGAGCCACTGTGGAACGCATGGAGCGGCTTACTTTGCATGCACCAGCTTGATACACCGCTTACAGTGCTTAGTGGCAACAAAAGCCGGCCCTGGTCAGGAGCTCTCCAAAACTTTTTATTAGCATTTGGTGCCTTCTCCCCCATAGAGAACCACCAAGAGACTGAGGGGAGGATGCAAGGGTGAATCCATTCTGTTCCAGGAGGCAAAGAAGATGGAGGGGAGGTGTCGGTGTTTTAACAGCTTGGTAACTTCCTGTTCCTTCATAAGGAGAGGGATTAACCCATTGGTGCCCACTGCTGTGTAAAGGAACAGGAAATAAAAGCTAAATTGGATCCAGCTCCTTTGTCAGTGAGTTTTTCATGGAGGAGTTTACCTAGATGTCAATTTATGTACACTGCACTCATAAGGAGGACAGCACAGGAAATTTAAATCAGGATAAATCATCTGCTATAGGTAACGGTAGCCTAATTTGTGTAATACCTCTGAAATAGTAACCTCTGCAACAGGATACAAGAAACTCGCATTGACAGCAAGTTCAGTATTGAGACTGCTCCAGGATAGCTCCCTCTCTCTGCTCATTGAGGAAGTCATAGTTTATTTATAGGAATAGAAAAACATGTAAAACTGATTCATTATGGCATAGCATTGATATAATACATTGGATAACACACAAAAATATACCAATGTTAATGCTCTCATTAGATGCAGAGAAGGCGTTTGACCATATTAATTGGACTTTCCTACGAAAATTATTAGAAAGATTTGAGATTCGAAAATATTTCATAATAGCTACGCTGGCTCTTTACACTTAACCAACAGCAATAGTTAATATAAGGAGCTTTCATTCAAAGGAATTCCAGATATGTAATGGTAGGAGACAGGGTTGCCCTCTTTCGCCGTTGATTTTCGCCTTAGTTATGGAACTCAGAATAAGGAATGGGAGGTAATGAGCACAATGTAGTTGAAGCAAGTGTAGCAGGTGCTACCAACAGGGGCTAATTAGATACAATGAATGTGAGAAAAGAAAAGAACTGCTGATGTTAGGTGCACACTGCAATTTATTTTATTATTAAATCAAAAATAGTGTTATAGATGAAACAGGAAATTAAAAACAATTAATAAAGGACAAAAGTCCTAACAGACATTATGGGTGAAACAAAGCCTCCATGTGAGAGTAGGACGGCATAACAGGTTTGTGTCATATAGAGAAAAACACCCTATGCAGCATAAATACATTCACAGTTGCCCCAGCAATGGATAATATCAGTATTGCGTTCATGCATATATTAGTTATGGAACCCCTCGCCCAAAAAATAAGAGAAACAATGACAATAAAAGGTATAAAAATATTCCAAACAGAACATAAGATTGTACTTTTTGCCGACGATGTAATATTATACGTAACACACCCAAAGAGTTCACTCCAGAGTCTTTTCCATATTCTCAAAGAATTTAGCCACATTTCCTATTACAAAATTAATACTTCTAAAACCCAGGCCCTGTCTTTCGGAATACAGCATCAAACCATAACATCTCTAAAGAAATCCTATGAATTTGACTGGAAGAATAATTTAATTCAATATCTAGGTATCCAAATAGCTAAGGAAATCTCAAAGACTGTAACGGAGAAATGCAATAGGATATCAATGGTGATAGATCAGACAATCGATTCCTGGAAGACTCAGTACATTACAATGGCACGAAGAATAAATGCAGCAAAGATGCTCATAATCCCAAAAATTTTATACCTATTCCGTACATTACCAGTGCATATACCGAAGAATTACATAGAGAGATGGCAAAAAACAATTAATAAATTCATATGGAATAGTAGAAAATAAAGGATTCCAAAATCCCTTCTCTACAAAAATAAAGAAAAGGGAGGGCTACAAGCTCCAAATATCAGGAGATATTATTTGGCCACAACATTAGATCAGATCCCGCCTTGGTTTGCACAACAAGGTAACAAAGACTGGACAGATATAGAAAATGAATATGTCAAACCCTATACACTGTCACAATTAATTCAGGTGCCAAAACCACCTTTAAAACTTAACAATAAGCAAATACCTCCAACTATTAGACACACATTGAAAGTGTGGGCAAATAATAGAAATGTCTTATTCATTTCACCATATCCAAGGCCATTGACTCAAATAAATCATCTGGAAACAGAAATTCCAAACCTAAACCTGGCTATATGGGGTGAAAAAGGAATTAGAACAATTAAAGATCTAATACAAGGCAATAAAACAAAGTCTTTTATCCAGCTTCAAAGTCAATTTGACATCCCAAACCTAGAGATTTACAATTATATTCGAGTAACATCATGGATAAACAAAACCTTAAGATCAAGCTCAGCGAGTAACCTTTTTAGGGCTAAAACCAGATTTGAAGCCAGATGTTTCCCTTACCAATATCAAAGAGGAGGAATCTCTAGTGCATATTAAGATCTAGAGGTGGATAATTCTTATTATACTCCAAAATTGATAAAGTATTGGGAAGAAAAAAGCAACATGAAATTAACTGAGATGGTTTTAAAACAAATGGTTGCTAATACAAACAAGAACTCCAATAATGTAGCACACCATGCGATAGCAAAAAAAATCATTTACACCTGGCATTATACTCTGGATAAAATTCAAAAGATATATAAGCTACCGTCAGCAATTTTCTGGAGATGCCAAGCAAATCAAATGGATTATATACATACATTCTGGTCTTGTCTGCTAATAAAATCTCTTTGGAAACAGATATTTCATTTACAGTACTATCTCAATTGACAGAAATAGAAATTAGGCCGACACTGCAGGGAGCGCTCCTCAATATTCTTCCAAAAGAAATAGCCAAAAATCAAAAGAAAATATGTCTCCACATTTTACAAATAACAAAACTGAATATAGCCAGATGTTGGAAAACAACACTCGTTCCTTCACTAAACCAAGTACGAGATGAAATCAACTTAATTAAAAGATATGAGATTTTAAATACACGGATAACAGGTAATTTAGATAAAGGCAAGGAAAAATGGGGGGACTGGCCTATAGTTCAGAATCAAAATTAGAATAAAGCAACTGAAATAACAGCTGGTAGAATATACCACAATTTGAAAAAGCCCGGAAGTTCTCGCTCCCCTCCCCAATAAAGCTCAAAACATATTGGAAATTATTTTGTGAAACTAGAACGAGTGATATGTGATATTATTTATGGTTTATTTTTTGTCTATGTTCATTCGACTTGAATGCTAAAATGTTACGCTTTGTTAAACTGCACTTGAAAATCTAATAAAAAGTTTTGAAAAAAAAAATGATTGATTATAACAATTTAGAATTTATAACAACATTGAATGATCATTACTATTTATAAAGCAGGAACTGGGGCCTCCACTATTTCTCCTGATGGAGGATCTTAGCTTAAATAAAATACAGATATAATTTAAATACTTTTTTATATCAGAATACTTATCATATGGAAGCAAATGGCAGTTTGGTCATGAATTATAATATTTAAAGAAAATGTTGATTAACCCACAGTGTTAAAAATATAAAAAGAGATACATTAGTTTAACTACAACTATATTATTGAATAATTACTGTATAACATCTTTCAAAAAGATATGAAATTTCTTACTGAGAACAAGAGACAGGGTCTGGTTTATACATTGAAATAAAATAATGAGTAGATAAACATATTTCATGTAGTTGGATAAAAGCAGCAATATTTATATCTCCAGTTTTAACACTACTTATATAATTATGATCTTCTAAATGGCATCCAGCACTGGGATTATGGGTAATGACAGATACCACAGGAGTAACAAGCAGTAAGATGCTTAGAAGGAACATTTCCTTTATAATAAACATTATCTCGCTGCCTCTGTTATATCCCATTCCTATAATACTGTCAACTCCGTACAGGCTGAATTTATACTTTCAGCAGAGATATTTGTATCAAACCATTAATTAACCTAATGTATTTTTGTGATTTTTTTTTCCTGGTTCAGAAATAGAGATCTTTAGGGATTAAGAAACTGAAGGAAAAATAAAGTATTGTTAACACTTTCTTTCTGAGCATTAGCACTGATTCTTATCATTGATTTTTTGTATATATTTTATTTCATCTTTATTTATGTTTAGTATCTGTATTTATTGATCTATTTATTTGTATTTATTGACCTATGTCTCATCACAATCTACAGCTCTTATTGTCCTTCTATCTGTGTATGTAATTCTTCCTCCTATTTAGATTGTAAGCTCTACTGGGAAGGGACCTCTAACTTTTTGTGTCAACTGCAACCTGGCACTTAAAGTGATGTATCTTTGTGATATTTTACTTGTATTGTTTAATGCACTTTTCCCATGTCTCTATTTTACTTGTATTGCTGAATGCGTACAGCGCTATGTTAATTTGTGGAGCTTTATAAATAAAATTAAACATACTGTACATACATACAACACAAACATAGAAAACAATATAATATTTTATATACAAAAGAGTAAAAAGAAAGTTTCAAAAATGATTGGAGAAAATGTAGACTTAAAAGGGTAAAACCTCAAATTGGCTGGCATGTTGTCCTTAGCTAAATAACCCTATTGTCAAAGCCATGGAGAATTTACAATGAAATGAAGGACTACTGCTTTATCACTGCAAGGACTTATGGCTGCTCCTGCTTGCTGTGTCTTCCATGTGTGTGAGCTGCATGAGCCTATCAGTGTTGCTTACACAACAACACCAGATCAGGGGGTGATCCTAAGCCACTTCTTTCTGAAACACCAGAAAGGAAGAACTCCAGATGTTAAACCCAAAAGTTCCTGAGTTGGGTCAGTGTTTCTGCTGGGCTGTAGGCTGAGTTGACACGTGACCTGGGGATCACCTTTTGGCAAAGCCCAGTACCTCCTTGCGGGGGTTTAAAGGTAAAGACCAGGAATCCCTTAGACTCCATGCCTTTGTTTGGGCCAGCGCTAAATCCATTGAGGTGTCTGATAAATTCCAAAATATCCTGAATGTACAATCAGGCCATGGAACACACCGAGGGGGCTTCGGGAACTACTCCTGAGGAAATGCTTCTTGCTTTGGCTCAATGTATGGAATCTTATGAGAGACAACAAAATCATATGGCTCAGATGTTGGATGCCATTTCTAAAAGACTACAGTCTCCTCGTGTTCCAGATTCTGCTTCCTCTGCTGGTACAGTTCTTCCAGAGAAAGCATGTAAGGATCTGCGACTCTAGTTTCCTCCAAGATTTTCGGGTAATCCAGAGGCATGCCATGGTTTTATCAATCATTGCCACGTTCATTTTGAGCACCTACCTCATCAGTTCCCCACTGAAAAGGCTAAAGTGGGTTTTATTTTTGCCTTACTGGATGGAGATGCTTTAGCCTGGGCCTCCCCCTTATGGGATCATGATGATCTTATTCCAGCACATTCCTCTGCATTTATTGAAGCCTTTTCGACAGGTATTTGATGTCTCTGGGTGAATTTCTGCTACTTCTACTTGTTTGATGCGGATTCAACAGGGCCTTCGCTCAGCTGCACTCTCGCTGCTGAAGCAGGCTGGAATAATGCATCCATGGTATCAGCCTACTGGCAGGGTCTTCCTGAATGTTTAAAGGATGATTTGGCTTCTCATGATCTTCCATCCCAATTGGAAGATATGATTTCCCTAAGTATTAGGGTAGACAACCATTTGAAAGAATGCCAACCTGAGAGAAGAAGGCTTCCACAAAATCTTCCTCCTGCTGATCCCCTTGCAGCAGTAACTCAGTCTCACAATGTTTTTCTGATGAAGCCAGGCAGATAGGAGCAACCCGTTTGTCCACAGAAGAATGTCAATGTCACAGAAATTCTGGTCTGTGTCTTTACTGAGGTGGCAAAGGTAATTTTGTGAGAGTTTGTCCCTCCAAGCCAGGAAACTCCAAGGTCTAAGTATGCTGGGAGAGAGGTTCCTAGGTCAACATTTGTCTATTCCCTCAGCCGTTTCCCATCACTTAATGCTTCCTGTATCCATTGTTTCCTTTGTTTTTCCAATCCAGACTTGGGCCATTTTGGATTCCGGGGCAGCCGGGAATTTGATGGACATCACTTTTGCTAAATTGCATCAGATCCCAACCTTTCAGCTGGTTTCCCCAATTCAAGCATTTGCTGTGTATGATCATCCTCTTTCTGAAAATTTGATTTCCTCTTCCAACTGTTTAATAAAGTTTTCTGTATCGGGTGTCCACCTGGAACATATTTCATTTTTGTTAATAAATTATCCTTCTACCCCAGTGATTTTGAGTTTTCCTTGGTTAAAACTTCATAATCCAGTAGTAGATTGGTCCAAGAATCAAGTTATCTCCTGGTATCCTAAATGCATCTCTTCCTGTTGTTTAGTACTCCCACGATACTTATTGCCTCTACCTCCCTTTCTAACCCTCTGAAAGATCTCAAACTTTTACCACCAGAGTATTTTCCTTTTCAGAATGTTTTCTGTAAAAAGATTGCAGATGTGTTACCCCCTCACTGGAATTATGATGGTCCCATTGAATTACTTCCAGGTACTTTTCCCCTAAGGGTAGAGTTTATCCATTGTCCATCCCCAAGACAGAGGCTATGTGAGATAATATCCAAGAAAATCTAGCCAAAGGTTTTATTCGTTCTTCCTCTTCTCCAGACGGAGCAGGTTTCTTCTTTGTGGAAAAGAAGGATGGATCCCTACATCCATGTATTGACTATAGAGGCCTAAACAAGATTACCATCAATAATCGGTATCTGCTACCTCTGAGTACTGAACTTTTTGATCAATTGAAGGGACAAGGGTATTTTCCAAATTATACCTGTGTGGGGTGTATAATCTCATTTGCATATGGGAGGGAGATGAGTGGAAGACCGCGTGTAATACTCACGAGGGCTATTACGAATATTTAGTTATGCCCTTTGGCCTCTGTAATGCACCATCAGTCTTCAAAGACTTCATGAATAATGTATGACCTCCTAGGAAAATCAGTGGTAGTCTATCTACAAACCCCAAAATCAGAAAAGTTGGCACGTTGTGTAAATCATAAATAAAAAC
>WMED01027646.1:0-10586 GCA_019650415.1 Pipa parva | reverse complement strand
CCTGATCTCTTGTTTCCTGGTGGGTCACTGATCCCTTGTTTCCTGGTGGGCCTTGATCTCTTGTTTCCTGGTGGCCCTCTGATTTCTTGTTTCCTCGTGGGCCCCTGATCTCTTGTTTCCTCGTGGGCCCCTGATCTCTTGTTTCCTCGTGGGCCCCTGATCCCTTGTTTCTTGGTGGAGAACCAGTCCAGTCTGACACTCTTTACTCCTCTACTAACAATTCAGGCACTGCCACTGTCTAACAACTAAGCTGGATTCACTGTGCAGTGTTAAAGCCTATTATATTCAATCCCTGATGCTTAGCTTGTTTGACCTTGCCTTGTCTGATTTCCCTGGTTACTGATTATTTAGTTTATCTCTTCATGTATACATCCTTTCTGCCTGCCTTGAACTCTGCCTGCCTGTTAATGTTTGTATTGTTCTGTCTGTTGCTGTGGCAGCTGTTCCAGTTTGTGGGGGTTGTCACAGAGTCAAAATGAAGAACCAGTCAACACCAGGTCATATTAGGTTTCTGCCTCATTCCTGTGCAGGAATTCCGCATTATTCACTGTCCAAATGTTAAGCAGATGATTGACTGTCAGGAACTGGTCTTCCCATCTGTAAGGATTAAAACTTACACACATGGATGAAACAGTGATGGCTGCTGGTCCTAAACTCTGCAGTGGCTGTCCTGTAGTTCTTTGCTTCACTGCAAAACAAATGGCTCAGAAATCTGCAGGATAAGCCCCCTGCCTGACTGATATGGCATGCCAACCAGCCTGTGGCTTTCCATCAGAATATATAATTAGACTAACCCAGGGGTCGGCAAGCTTCGCAGACGGGGGAGCCATTTCTCTCCCTCCTCCACCATTGCAAATTGCTCCTGGAGCCACAAAGGGGGAGGAGCGTGTATGGTCCTGATCACATGACCTTTGATGTCCCATCACAAGAGACATCAAAGGCCATGGGCGAGTGGAAGGGTAGCTAGCTTGGAGCCATACAACGTGGCCAAAGAGCCAAATGCGGCTCGCGAGCCACAGTTTGTCGACCGCTGCGCTAGATTATACAGTATCAATTCTGCTCAGTTTTCCTCACTCAGGTCTCAATAATAAGCTAATTTGTCCTTAAGTGACTGTGACACAATTTGCTTCCCAGGTTTTCCTGCTATAGTCTCTCTGCATTAAACACAGCCGTGCTATAACATTTCACTTGTTCTGCAAGATAAATGAGGTTCTAGAATCTGCCACAGAGGAGAAAGGATAGGCTAGTTCATTATTAGCACTTACAATGCCATTAAAAGATAGAAACCACATCATGTGCTACATAATTACTATTAGTATATAGTAGGCAGTTTAGTGCATACTATTCAGTGCAAAATGAACTGCTTTTTATGATCCACCAGCAATAAACAAGGTATGCTTGACTTTCTGTTTAAATCATTATTAGTATAAAAAGGACCAGTTTGTTTGGAAATTACTGATGTTCTTTGATGTGACATGTCAGTACCACTGAGCTGAGTCAAGTTAACTAAATGTTGATCTGCTCAATCAGAATAATGGTACCGTTGAGATAATAAAGTTGGAACATAGAGTGATGTAGGTATTGCACTTCCTAGGTTACTTTATTCCAGCCTGAAAACATAGAGTATATAGGCAGGGCTAGATTTTCCTATATTCAGAAGAGGCACGTGTCTATAGGGTGCTTAGTCAGAAGGACACCAAACTCTAGTCAGGGGTATAGGCAGGGGGGAATCAAGGGAATCAATTCTAATTTTTAGTAGTCAAATGTTGATTCTGACAATTATTTCCCTTAGCATGAAATTGTAAGCCAAACAGCACTTTAGTCTGTGTTTATTTTTCCAAAGGGGTGTGATCAGTTAGTGGGTGTGGCCTAAGGCACCACAAATTCTGTGCCTATAGACTCCTGAGATTAAATCCGAGACTGTACATAGGTTTTTAGCATATTATATACATTGTATTTAATTCTGAGTTCTGTTGGTTCTTCATTTCTGATATATAAATGATGTTTCCCCTTTAGGTGCCCTTTGCTTTTATTATATTGTATAATAACATCAGTTAGATGTTCTGAGCTTTACTGCAATGCCAAACACTCTGTGCGACATTATAAACACATTCACTTTTACATTCATTTGAAAATGATTCTGATATTGTTTATATGACTGAGTTGCTGAAAGCCTTGAAAATATTTCTTCAAACTGACTTAAAAATAGACCTGCTTTGTAGTTCGGGGAGCGGTAGATGTCCTAAATTCCCAAATCTCAGGCAGGCAAAATCTTTTGGTTAATAAACTTCTCTAGGAACAGCTTAGTAAATAGGAGAAAACAGCAATATCATAAAAAAACAGCTGTTTCTCCAGCACTAGCTAGTCGAAAATCTTTTCAACTGTAGTAATGTTTTCATATTTCAATCTAAATGTTATCAAAATTATGCAAATGATTCTTTTATTTTTTTTTTCCTTTTTTATATGTAATAATTTAAAGAAACGTACCAAGTATTATAGTTTTTTTATGAATATCATCCAATGAAGTCATACACATATATTGTCCTTGTTTTTTTTAATATTGCATAAATGTTAGTTCATAATTGGATTTTTTCCATTATTAACCTATTTTAATTGACAATTATTAAAAGAACAGTAAGACCTAAAGCTAAATATGCCTCATGCATTTGTAGTTACTATATATATATATATACAGTATATTCTAAATTGTGTCTATATGGTGGTATATGTATTATCTAAAGCACCATAGAAAACAATGGGACTGTGTGAGTCCTCATTAACAATATGACTGTTAGAAGAAAAGATAAAAACAGACAGAAAACAAAATCATGATTTTCACTGAACACATTTTTATAAGTGCAGTATTTCAATAACCGCCATGCCAATCCCAATGAATCTTTTAGTTTTTAGGGTTGCTGGTTCTTTAAAAAGATTTTTGAGGAGGAGCAATGCATATTTTTGTATTTGTGAAATGCTAAAACATGTCAAAATCAATATCTTTGATTCCTATATAGTTTATACAGTCGTTATTGTGAGCTGCTCTTCAGTGTGTCTATCCTACAATAACCTGCTGCCTTCAGAGCTTAGTAATTTCTATAGCAACATTATTCTTTACTTCCAATTGGTTTAGTATTTATGGGGTCACTAGGGTCACCAGTTAATGGTGCATAGTTTTATTTTAGTGCTGGAAATTTGCTGGGGAATGCGCTCCCCCTACATTTTCATATGTTCACATTACACATGCTTGAGAAGGAGTTGAAGAGCAGGGTGATTTTACTTTACAGGATATGTTAGGAAACCCAATTTTGAAATACTACTGTGTAGAGATGGGAAGAAATGTAGATTGCTTTAAGGTAATATACTGCATAAGACTTAATCAAATTAACTTTTGGTTCTTTTAGTTTAGAACCAATATACCTTAACCATTCCTGATATGCTGAAATTACATGGTCTCCCAGCCTAAACCACTGTATTCTGAAACAACAAATCAGTACCCTTGGGCTGTAGTGATATCTTATAGAACTGCTGGCGCTAGTATCTCATGGCCAACATACTGGATTCTCATACTGGATTCTCATAAATATGCTAATGAACTCTAATACATACAGTATAGGCTGGTTGGAGAATGTCACATGATCCATTAAACTGTGACTATCAATGAGGCATATATTCAATGCCGGTTTTCACACATGCTCTGTAAGAATTCAATGCCCAGGACACCACCTTTCTCAGGGGGGTAGAGATGAAATGCTATATGTGAAATAATGTGAAATTATGCATGCAGAAGAAGCAAAATAATCGAAGTAGGTGGATGGGAAGGGGAATATTGAGGATTAATTGTGTGGCTGGCAGTTCGTCTTTAAAAGACATGTATATATTGAAGCAAGACAAAATAAATAAACAATTCTAGGGTTGGCATAAAGTAAAGGGTGCTAAAGGCACAGAGAATGTCAGCTATCAAAGTAGTCATAATCAATGCATTATTTAATCTGTAAGACCCTGATCTTCAACTGTAAAAAATGTAAATACCCAAGGGACCAGTCTGGAAAGGCAGTTCACTTTATATGATCTAAGTCAGGTCCGTCGGTGCATTTCCCATGAATGATTCACACTTCAACAGTTGAATTCTCACTTTGATGAATAAGTCCCATTTTGTCATGCAGATGTTCTGATACTGTTTATCAGGAGATGATTATATGTATGTACCAAGATACATCCTCTCATAGTCCCCAGCTGCTCTTGCAGCTGAAGGGTCCTCGGGAGACAGTAAAAGTGTCCTTTTACGCCAGATTAAAAAAAAAAAACCTGAAAGAAATTCCCCATTGTGGTTCATAACTAATTTCTGGAAGGAATTCTGTTTGAACATGGCAATCAGCTAAAAGCTACCCAGAATCCCTTCAACACTGATCCATCTGCAGTGGATAATTAAATGCTTCCTTTATCTCTTTAATTGACTTTGCAAAGTAATGTCCAACTCTAATTGTTCAAATGCTCATTGAAGGGGAAAAAAAAGAAAAAGAAATTGAATGCGAGCACTCATACTATATTTTTCAACCTCAGTTCTATACATTTTTAAAATGATTACTAAGATCCTATTTGTGCGTACCAATTCATACACAGTATTTATTATATATACAGCATACATATATATATATATATATATAGTGCAGTAGAATAATGTATTAACTTAGTCGACTTTGTAATTACAGTGCAGGAATCTGGTATAGGAATCTGCATAAATCTCTCCAGGACTGTATAATTTGCATGTAAATAAAGACAGACTCTGGGAGACACTTCCTTTACTATTCCTAGAATTGCCTCCAGTTTATATTCTACCTTTAACAGTCCTGTACTGAGAGTAGAACAAATACAAGAGGGCGTTGGTTTCTATCATCAGACCTGACCTTTACAGCACCTCTGTTATATTCCATAAACTCCAAATGATTTTCATTTTTTTAATAAGCAGCAGATATGGCTGAGAAGCCGTAATTGTTTCTGGAACCACAAGATGGCAGTAGAAGGTCCTACTTGTATTGTTGTAATTACTCTGCATGTGCCCATTTAAAAATTGTAGCTTTAGGTTACACACTCCGTCTCAAAGTTCTACATAACTTCCCTGGATAATCATATTTCATGGTATAACTCCCATTTCCCATATAATCTTTTTCAGATTTTGATTCTAAGCTAGTTGTTGTTTAGCTGTATCATTTGTTTGCATTGATATTTATCATTAAGGATGATGTCACATCACTAAGGAAATTAATGATGGTTTCCATGGCCGCAAAACATATTCAGTAGAATTGATCATGTAAACCAGAGGATGGATTTCACAGTTAGACTTTCCCCTATACAAAATGCTAACAGCTGATTGGTTGCTATACAGTAGATTGCTAGACCTCTGCAAAGAGGTCATGTTGATAAGTTAACCTGCATCTATGTATGTATGTATGTATGTATAATTTTATTTATTAAATGCCACAAATTTACGCAGTGCTGTACAATTCAGCAATACAAGTACAATACAGACATGGGAAAAGTGCATTAAACAATACAAGTAATACAAGTATAATATCACAAGGATACTTCACTTTAAGTGCTAGGTTGCGGTTGACACAAGAGATTGGAGGTCCCTGCCCTGAAGAGCTTACAATCTGCAAAGTGTGAGATAAGGGCAGCAATAAAAAAAGTGAAAATGCCACAAATGTATTTATAGTTACTATATATTCAGTCTGTGCTTCTAGAAATTCTAAATTCTGTACAGAAAGAAAGAAAGATATTTAGCTTTTAAAATCAGGCTTTAGGGCACATGTCCTGTATGTACTTTTTGTAAAGCACAACAGAAACCAATGGGACTGGGTGAGGTTTGTTTAACAACATGGCTGCTACCAGTAAAGTGCAGTAGTTACAGGTGTGTGGCAGCAACCAATATAGCAACTCAAAAGTAAATGTAGGACTGCACACATTTGGTGAAAGTACAAACAGAAGACAATGTTATTTGGGTACTATGCCTTCCTTCATCAGGTTGGGAGAATGGATTTCCCAGATGGCGCTAATACAGGCCTTGTAAGGGTCTCAAGAGGTGTTCCTACAAGTGCTTTTAGCTGCTGAGATAGTTATAGGGTAAAACACTGTCATAGGGTGTGACAGCCCATATCAGTTAGTGGGTAGTTAGGGAATGGCTTCACTCCAGCAGGATAAAATGTAACACTCAGAAGGGGTAATTCATGATAGTGCAAAGTGAGGTGCGGAGTCCTCGCCTCACTTCACACAGACTGTTATGTGCCCGCTGATGTCCTGCACGCGGATATCAGTGAGCGCTTTAAAGGGATTCAAGTCTCGGCGAGGCAACTCTTTTGGTCTCGCCGAGACTGGAATCCCTTTAAAGCGCTCGCTGATGTCCGCGTGCAGGACATCAGCGTGCGCATATCAGTCAGTGCGAAGTGAGGCGAGGACTCCGCACCTCACTTCGCATTATCCTGAATTACCCCCTCAAAGTTTGCCCTTAGTCAAGGACACTGAAATGTGAAGTGTAAGACCCCCCATGAATATGCCCACTTGTCAGTCACTACTGTCCCTGTACCCTGGGGCTGATGTGCTAGTACTGAGGCAATTGAAATATTGAAGCTAGTATGAGTTGTCAGACAATTATGGAGGTTATTGGCTAGAGTCCGAATTGTTGCATAAAGGTGTGAATTTGCCAGCTAAAGATGGTCGCAATAGAGGGCTACTGTCGCAGACACGACTTCATTATTGGGAGTATTTATCGAGACTTTACTATGGGAATATTGTTGCGGTCTGTTAAAAGATACATGCTGAATACTGAATTCCTGGTGTCCAAGTGATATGTATGTATGTATGTATAATTTTATTTATAAAGCGCCACAAATTTACGCAGCGCTGTACAATTCAGCGATACAAGTACAATACAAACAAGGGAAAAGTGCATTAAACAATACAAGTAAAATATAACAAGGGTACATCAAATTAAGTGCTAGTAGTGATTGACACAAGAGGTTGGAGGATATGTTTAAAATAAAGAGCTTCACTTCAAACCTAAGCTGTGTTTTTTTTTTTTTTTTAGCTATACATCTCCTCTGTTTTAACCCTCACGCTATAGGTTTAAATTAGATGAGGTCAGAAATCACATTCTAGATAGGTCATACATAACCGCTGGCGTACAGGACTGTTCGTCACTTTCCCTGGCTAAAGGGGTTATTCACTAAGGTGTCGAATTTGCAAACAGAGGATTTCAATAGCAAATCTGCTACAATTTCCCCATTGTAAAGTCACAACAATATTTTAACATTAAGATTGCGACTATTTTCCCATATTAAAGTCGCCAATGCGACAATACTCTCATTATAAAGGTGTGACTGCGACAGTAGCAGCCTATTGAGACTGTCCTTATCTGGTGAATTCGCACCTATATGCCAACAATTTGGACTTTATTGAATAACCCCCTAAGATGGAGCTCCCTTTCGCCTCTAAGAGGGTTCAGCAGCTCTGCAGCACTGCGAGAAGCAAATGTTATTTTTTAGAATGAGTCCCATCATCCTATACAAGGACCATTGTATTATATACTCTAACAGACCAAGAATCAAACACCCAACATTATAAAATTCCTTCTGAAGCCTGGCAGTGAAAATGTACAGGAGGAGGGGAACGTCCTGTTTATTATCTCAGCATCATGAAGCCGCCACTTTGTAGTGCATGTTAACCCATTACCCCGGATACTGTCACCAGCGTTGCTATACTGTATGTCCTGCAGTATCTGAGTGATTTTAAAGGCTCAACATAATTTTTCTCTGTTTATTCATAGATAACATTTTCTTGTGTAAATTATTACATTAGATATGTTTAAGCACGTGCAGAGTCAAGAAATATTCTAATAGTCTAATAAATATGTTTAACATATCCTTTTATTTAATCCTTTCAGAAATGTGATGAGCAATGTTAGCTTGCAGCGGGTGCATGTTTATTGTGATCTATGATAAAATAAAGAAACGCCCTGGCTCAGTCAGTCACAGAAGCTGTCTCAACAATTATTCCTGTGGAATTGCTCCTTCACCTTTGTGGAGAGCCGAATCCAGCAAGGCCAGACTGTAGCTTCTAAGGCGCAGTTGGTTGGCGGAACTCTGACCCGTAGTGGATGCTTGCATATATATTCAGTCAGAAGGTTAATGTACGCAGTATAACTGGAGTTATGATTTTGCTTTGTGGATTAATGATGCTTAAAGATGAACTAAAGTCTCCTAATAAATCACATTAGTTAATTTAGCCTGTATACCAGAAATACAATACATTCACAATTTTTTCTTTCTCAGCCACCTACTTGAATATTTATGCTTTATCTGCATGTATAATTTCACAAGCATTACAGCTCCACCCACTGCTAAGAAAGCTGGTGTCCTGGGCATTAAATTCATACAGAGCATGGGTGAAAACAGCACAACTGTGTATGCTTCATTGATATTTACAGTTTAATGGACCATGTGACATTCTCCAACCAGTCAAACAACATACCGTATGTGATAAAGTGTCAGGGTTTATTAGCATAATAATGGTAATTAAATATGGCAGCCAGGAGATACTAGACCTAACAGTTCTATAAGACAGCACTACCCCCTACAGCAGTACAATCAACATATAGAATTTCACTCTGGCAGATTCATGTTTTCTTATTGACTTGGGAGTGTTTTTGCCCATGTTAAAGGGGAAGTAAGTTCTAAATCTTTTATTTTGATATTTCAATGTTGCACAACAAACATTTTCCTAATATATTTCTGTTTATGTTCACCTTCTATAACTTCCTACATCATTATTATTCTGACAATGATCTGCTCCTGGTTACAGTTTTAGCTAGGGCAGAGGTTGTGTAACATTTAGGCTAGAATCACATGAGAGTATGATGCACAGCGCATCATACACTCGTGTGAAAAAATAAATACTGCTCAATGCAAGCTGACGGTACTTACCTAGTTCCGGACACACCAGTGTATGATGCGCATACGCTGGGTCCAGAACACTGTGTGTCACATTTTGGCCATCGTATATACAATATATTCACAGTGATGTGAATGCTGAGGGAGTGTTCACACTGTTACTGGTAAGTACAATAGAAAAATACGCTCGGTATATTTTCTTTCTTTTTTTTCTTCACACTAGTGTATGATGCGCTGTGCATCATACGCTCGTGGGAGCCTAGCATTAAGGATTGTTATAATCGTTGCAACCTGCTGTGTGGCATTATAGAAAGCCATTTTCAAGCAATTCTTGTGCTTGCTGTCTGGATAAATGAAAAATAAACCTTTTTAGTTAAGAGCTAGTTTTACCATTGGCAGACAGGATCCTACTGAGCGTGTCCGGTTCGCCCATCCAAAGGATTATCCAGGAAATTCAGGAGCCATAACCAGAAAATGGATTATTTCCAAGGTCTGACTAAATCAGTCATTAAAACCTGCTGATTGGCTGCTGAGAGGAACTAGGATTAGGTACATTTTGCCTATATTAAAGTTCTCTGTGATTGTTGCAAGTCTGGATGAAAGAATAACTGCTTGGCTTGTGCCAGTCTGGTACAGTGAAAGGTGATAATGTAGGGATGCTGAATTTCCGCTGCTTGTTCTTTATCAAACCTTCAAAAATTCTTCTCTAGCAGTTTTTTCCAATGACAGAGTATATCTGTAGAGCAACCAATAACAATGGGATTTGCAAACATCTAAATTAAGTTACACTTCACTGCTCTATTCACAATCAGATACATACTTAACCCTGAAAACTCTTGCTTTTATTTGCCCACTATCATCTTGAAGTATTCATAGACCACTAAGCTTCTCAAAGCGGAAACTATTTCTATGATACGGGCTTGCCGAGACGATGAAAGAGCTTTTGAATGTCTTTTCTTATCTTCAAAGCAGTAGCTGGAATAAATACTATTTTTACAAAAGAAAGAGACAAGCGAACAGACAAATAAACTGCTATGCCAGTTGAATCCAGTTCTGTTTAATTAATGCAGTAAAGGTATCTGGGTATTTAAGGTTTTATGACAGTAATAACCAGAGATTAACATGGCAATATAAAGTGGCTTTAACAGCTTATTTTGCCTTGACTGCTTTGTATAATTGCAGTTTGGATTCGCCTTACTTGCCACAATAACCAGTAGCATAACTAGAGACTAGAGGAAAGACAAGTAGAGTATAGGTGATACCTTTTATTGGCTAACGAAATAGATGGTAAATGCAAGCTTTCCCCTCTACTTAGCTCTCTTCTGTATAACTGGGGTATGCTGGGAAGTCTGTATAACTGGGGTATGCTGGGTAGTCTGTATAACTGGGGTATGCTGGGTAGTCTGTATAACTAAGGCATGCTGGGTAGTCTGTAGAGACAAGTAGAGTATAGGTGATGCCTTTTATTGGCTAACTGAATATATGGTAAATACAAGCTTTCCCCACTACTTAGCTGTTTTCTGTATAACTGGGGTATGCTTGGTAGTCTGTATAACTAAGGCATGCTGGGTAGTCTATATAACCGGGGCATGCTGGGAAGTCTGTATAACTGGGGCATGCTGGGTAGTCTGTATAACTGGGGCA
>WMED01027644.1:0-10586 GCA_019650415.1 Pipa parva | reverse complement strand
ACTTTTTCACACAGGGCCAAGATGGTTTGGATTTTTTTCTCCTTTAATAATAAACACCTTAATTTATAAATTGCATTTTGTGTTTACTTGTGTTGTGATTGACTATTTTGTAAATTGGTTTGATGTTCCGAAACACTTAAGTGTGACAAACATGCAAAAAAACAGGAAGTGAGGAAGGGGGCAAACACTTTTTCACACCACTGTAGTTCCTTGTTAAGTTTTGTCTGATATGACTTAGCTCAGTGCTGTAGAGTTCCTGAGATACTATAGCCTCTTTGTTTCAGAGATTACTGGGCTTTGTTCATAGTTCCCTTATCCTTGTTCCTGACCAGCCCTGTGTCCTGCATTTACATTGGTCTGAACTTGGCAGTGTACTCTAGGTTATATTTTACATTATGATTATGTGCTCTGTCTGGTTGTTATACTGCATTTTTCTACCTGTCTATCCATATCTTCTTACCCTCTTGCTCAAAACCCTGTCAGATTTGGCTCTGTTCTGCATCCAGTCCCTCCTTATCTATTTGCTTTCCTGATTTCAAGGTGCTTGGGCTCTCTGGTATTCCTCTGAAGGGGCCCATGGCTTCCTCTTCTAAATCCTTTCACTATAGCAATTTACACTGACTTGCCCACAAGTAATAAAGTTTTCTGAAGCTTCCCGGTTTATGTCAGTTTGAAAGAAGTTCTATTGGTCTGGGATCATGCACATGTTTTTGAAGTTTAGCTTACTTGTTTACTTTGTAGAGGAATGTGGTTAAAATGCAGCTGAATCCCAGAGGTTTTTTTAAAATTCAGATTAGACCAAAAAGAATATGAACCTTTGTTGTCATGTGACTGCTCATAAAACCGGGTTAATTTATAAAGATTAAGGGGCATATTAATTAGGGTGCAAATGATCCAAATTTGCCACTTCTTTAGCTTACTTAAGTAAGCTTACTTAAGACTGTTATTTACTGCAGTGTAGCAAATTCAGTTAAAGTTCATGACATTGCTGCAACTGCATAGTTATGCAACACTCAAAAGACCTCAACAATGGAATTGTTTGCTGTTGAAGTAAATTTAAAAAAGAATGGTCATTTTTGTGACTTTTCTCTGGTGACAAAATTGGCTAGTACAACAAAATGGTAAAATTGCCCGTTCTTATATTAATATATGCATATTGAAAGCATATAAAAATTAATATAGAAAGAGACAGTGGTAATGATATTTTTACCTTTAATCAAATCCATATAATGGTGACACCACTTTGCTACAATACTCTCATAGCCCCAACTATCCCAGATTCTGCAGGACAGGCTAGTTTTTTGGGACCTGTTCCCAGGTACCTGCTGCCCTTTCCCTCCCCCTTCTCAGTTCCTGATAGCTGTGATAAAAGTCACCAGCGCACAGCCAATCAGGGGGAAGTGGGCAGTGAAGAGGTAACATCACTAATGATGGTGTCACCCACTCCCAGCCTAATGGAATTAAACGGGTGGTTCGCTGGTGATGTCAACAGCAGGGGGAGGGAACATTGCTGTCCTGCTGTTCACTCCTCATACATGAAAGTCATGAAAATTTCCCTACAATACCCCACTTATTCTAAGACAATCCTCAGTGTATTCAATCATTCCATAGCTCTATGATGTTTAGCAAATACACATGGCTGACTTTCCTTTAACATGGATGAACTGTCATGTAGAGTGATAAATTCACTCCAGGAGGCAAATTCTCTATTTATATATATGCCTCTCATTTTTTTCTAGATTTTTTTCTCATGATCTAAAGATATTTAAATAATGCCAAATATGTGTATAGCCAGCTTGTCTGTAAAGCATTTTACTTTATACTGAAATACCAGATTTATGGATTCAATACATCTCCACTAAATTGGGCCACGGGGGATATTTGTCACATTATAGGACATTTGCTTCAGAGGTGAAGTGGGATGGAAAATGTGTCTATGTTACAAAACCTAAATTACTTTTCTATTGCATGTCCAATATTTTCTTTATATGTTCATCTTTGACAGTAGATTTGTAAATGTTTATGACGGGATCATGTAACTACAATAGGAAGGAATAAAGTATATATTTGTCACAGGGAAAAGCAAACCAATGAGATGCTTTATCTACAGTAGTCAGTGCATGTCTCCTTGTTGCTGTCCTTGTGATGTTCAAAATGAAACAAAACACATTAATACACAGAGAGCTTGTTTGAAGATAATTGGCTGGGTCTGCCAAAAACGAAAAATTTCAGAAAAAAAATATATATATGAGGGAGCCTTTGAAAATGCGACTAATTAAAAACTGGCTAATCCAATCCTATTACTGTCAGCAAGACTGTGACCGAGTCAAAAAAATACACTGGCGGATTTGGTATTTTAACAGTTTGCTCACATTACAAATGACTTTGAAGCATTTAAATAACCCAAAGATATGTCACCAATTTCTGGACACAGAAACAATTTCACTAAAGTAAAAGCCGGTGGTGTTTATAATGTGTTTTTATGTTCCAGTTGTGTGAAGTGTAGTGCAATAATATATTTATCAGAGGAAGGAATCACTTATTTTAAAAGAGGTAAAGGTTATTTGATGCAAAGTGAATGACAAAGTGATATGCTTCATCTTGTTACTTATCCCTATATATAGACATGGAGTAGGCTAGCAGATTTTGGCTGGATGCAAGATCAAAAATCAGTCCATAATAATCAGTGCATACCCATACAGACTGTGTACCATCAGCTTCCCCTCACTCTGTGCAAATTAGCATGACTCCTAGGTTTCTCTGTGGGTGAACAAACATATATTATGGGGGGAATTCACCATTCAGCAAAGTGAGCTCCGAATCCTTCGGCTCACTTCGCACATGGTGTTATGCGCTCGTTGATGTCCTGCACGTGGACATCAGCGAGCACTTTAAAGGGATTCCAGTCTTGGCAAGAACAAAAGAGTCACCTCGTCGAAACTGGAATCCCTTTAATGCGCTTGCTGGTGTCCGCGTGCAGGACAGCAGCGAGCGCATAACACCATGTGCGAAGTGAGTCGAAGGATTCGGAGCTCACTTTGCACAATCGTGAATTCCCCCCATAGTTTGGTGATGTGCTGGCTACACACAACAAATGGTTTTTAAACTTGGCCAGTGGCTGTCCTGCATGTTCCTGATTCTGCTGAACCCAGTTTCTTGTATACACAATTTTTTTAAAGGTATACTATCATCAAAATACTCTAATATTTAGTAAATTCGTTTTAGGGAAAAAGCATTTAATTAAATTGTGAAATTGTTATAGTTATTCCCATTGAGAATAATTTTTCGGTTACTTATGTCTTCAATCTTATTGTGAAGTAAGAAACAGTACTCTATAGCTTTTTGGCTGACATTCTAGCATTTCTTCTTATAGATATCTCTCACATCTTTCATAATGCCTACCTAAATATAACACTTCATAAAACTGGATAATATTGGTAACAACACACAACTCTTAATAAGCATTTACTAAGACTTCTATGTTTCAATTTTCAAAGTTACATTAAAATTTGCTTGTGATCTCCTTTACAAATTATAATCAATAAAATAAACAACATTATGAAGCCATCATACCTCAGTGTAAATTGATGCATGGATGAACTTCCCATTATGTACACAAAGAATGACACAGTGTCCCCCACTTTCACTGGATTAGGTGGAAACCGGATCTGAATATTTTCATCCATTTGTAGCACTGACAACCTCAAAGCATTTTGAGTAGGATATACAACAACACTTCCAATTCTCTCCATCATTGGGGATATTTTATGTGCGGAGTCTCTCTCAGATTGAATACTGTTGGACCATTTGGTTTCTTCTGATGAGCATTCTTCATCCTCACCAGTGGTATATACCATGTGATAAAGTTCCACAGCAACTCCTTGAGGTGATAGAAAATCCTTTTGGTCCTCATTAGGAGATGTACTTAGCCAACTTGGTAATAATTCAAGTTCTGCTACACACAAGCCTAAACTACCTTTTAGCCTACAGCTTGTTGAAAGTTCTCTGTTTTCTAATAGAGCCACCATACGTACACAAGGCAAAACCTCTAATGGTTGGTATTCATCCCATTTTTTTCCTGTTATATAAAACAAAGCCTGAATTTTAGGTTTATTAGAATATATGGAACTTTCTATTATATGGGATTTTAAATGCCAGTTAAATGTAAACTTATTGATGGAACTGAAAGTACTTGAGGTCATTATCAAATGCTTTGGCACTTCCTGTTCAGCTGAATATGGCCCATAGGTGGCATTTATTAGTGGTGGCAGTTTGGCTTTATAGATGAAAAGTGGTTCAGTTCTGCTCTGAAAGCTGGAATTCTTCATAATATCCTGATTGAC
Organism: Pipa parva; assembly: GCA_019650415.1. Lineage (NCBI taxonomy): Eukaryota > Metazoa > Chordata > Amphibia > Anura > Pipidae > Pipa > Pipa parva. Next base: position 6,243 of record WMED01027644.1, on the reverse strand, counting down.
TTCCTTGAGGAAGAATGAAACTTCGGCATTGCCAACATGATAATTTACAGGGAGATATACAGGGAGAGATGAAAATCTCTGAATGCTGTCCATTGTGACGCGACTCTCTGTCACTGTAAAGGAAAAAGGAAATTATTTTAAAACAAGTAATACATTATGTTAATTACAAATATTTAAAAAATATATCCTGTCTGTAAGTTGGAAGTTACTTTCACTTTTTACTTTTATATAAATAGTCAGTAATGTACGTTTGAATGGAGAGCCTTAGTTTTCAGCAGATTTAAATTAATTTAAGAAGTTTTTGCCACAATGCTTTTCTACTGAAGGGCATAAGCACCCCTCCCTGCTGAGTATGCAGAATGTGACTGTGGCAATTGCACTGACCTAATTCAGCACATGTGTAAGCTACATTGAATTCAGCATCAGACAGCTGATGGGGTGGTCCTAAGCTTCCTGCTCTCTGAACTTCCAGAGTCCTCCATTTCACATTGAAAAACCAACAAGAAAAGCTATAGAACACTTCTGTTACACTATTACACTTCTGTGTTATATTGTGCAACGAAACAGGTTTTAATGTGAAGACTGTACTACTACCCTGAACGGATAGGATTTCTGAGCCATCTACTGCAGGATATCCTTCTTATGTCTTTCCATTTCAGTTCTAAATGCAGCGAAATGATTTAAACCCAGTGTCATTTTACTAAACACAAGTTGAATTTGTGATATTTGAAAAAGAAACATCTGACCTAATATACAGTGATGATGAATAGAAACAGCTTCTGGGTTATTCTTGCATCAGCTTGGAAAGAAGTCAAGGAAGAACGATATACATTGAGCGCTGTTTTCTGCAGTGTACGCAGGGGCACTGTAAGATAGAGAGGAGTTGCTGCCCTCATTCTCATCTATTTTTGATAATCAGGACCAAACAAAGCACTTCACCATTGTATTTTTGCAGGATTTAGGTTTATTTTATACAAACACATCTCAATCCGCTGTTAGCTTTAAGTATTTATTAGAATGAAGGGGATCCAGGAGCCCATTGCAAAGCACATGGGGCTTGGAGGCCTTCTAGGTATGAAGCATGCCATAGGGAAGTTACAGAGAGGGTACAAAAGGAAAGAATTAGCTGAAGGACCAAATAGAGAGCAGTAATCAGTAATCTATGACATTTATTCTGTCTGAGGAATAGCATTTGCAATACCTTTCCCTGAAGCTGTTCCTAGAGTGCTATCACTAGGCTTGGTGCTGAACATGTGGCTGCACGCCTGAAGTTTGTTTTCACAGGTTTCCACTTTTCACCAGTTACAGCCCATATTAACATGAGGTTACTTCCTTCTGTGTTTTCCAAAGCTGGTTCCTGTTTATCAGTTCTAGCCTAAGCCATGTTTTGTTTTTGTGTACCAAGCCTTGCTTTGCTTCCTGACTTTGCCAACTGCTGCCTGCCCCAATTTTCCACTTAATTTTGAGGAGTTTGCCATCTGATTCTGTAAAGATGTATTAGTTTCCTGCTTCACTGCCTGTTTATCCCCTGTGATTGCTTGATCCTGGTTTTCCCTGCAGCTGTAAACCTGGGGCATCAGTGAATAAAAAAGGTGAGCAAGGCTCTCCAGAAACCAAATGCTCTGACCTTGCTTCTGATAGTACCCATGCTTAAACTGTTACAGTTACTATTATGAAGCAATCTTTTTTAATTTACAAGCCTCATTTTCCATTACAAAGCATAAATTATATTTGCAGACATGATCTGCTGTAGAGCTTCTGAAATTAAAGTCAACAATATGGAGTAAAGAAAGCCTAAAAACAGAACCATATTAAAGCTAGATTAGAATCAATTAAAAGGCATGTAGCTACCAAAAGATCAAATTTGGACATAATTTGTATCAAGAGCTTAAAGCTATGCTTTAAGATTATTATTACCATCAATTATTTGTATAATGGCATATTTTACTGCTCGGTAGTTTCAGGGGGGAAATAATTGTGCATTAATAGAATTAATGTAGCACATCAAGTCATTGTTTAATCCCTGGCCCTGTTTCATTTTCATGTTGGTGCTTTATCTTCCCTAAGTAGTATTATTCCCTTAATGTGACTGCTTCCAATATCTGAAACTTCTACCACTGTAGAAATCCACACATCTTTCTGTAATTTTTTTGCAGACTGAACCACCTCTAACTGTAAAAAAAATGTACTATATGTTCACATATTACAGTCTATTACTCTTTTACTCCTCTTGAAAACCATTCAACAAAATGTATATATTTTGGTATTTTCAAGTTTATATAAATCAGTATTTATTTCCATTGATTTATCTGATTTCCTTTTGGTTTTACAGATAAATCTGAACATAAAACAGGCACAATATATGTATAATGTGGTTGCCTTCCCAATATCTATTGGTGCTAGATCCATACTACAAACAAAGAAACCTACAGGAAAAGACAAGAGGATGCTTAAAAGCACACTCAAAAAATTACCATTGATAGGGTGGCTTTACCCTGAACTCTGTGCAAACACAGAGTCAACAGTGTGTCTGGAAAAAGAATTTATTAACACACTTCCTCAAAAAAGAATTGCATGATTGAATCAAAACAGATTGATTCTCTTAAGGAGACTGTCCTAATATATATATGATATTTATATACCTATAATATATATGACAGCATTTTACTTATTTTCAGATATGGACAGCATGTACCACCAATTCCTCTATAGTATATACTTATTTGGCTATTAGAAGTTACATAGGAGTAGCATGACCATAAAAAGCATATGGCTACAGGTCAAGTGCTTTTATACAGGTCATGAAACTTAGTAGTCTAGCTTGATGCACCTTACCTTAAGAGAGAACTAAAGGCTAGTAAGTCTAGGGGTTAAAATACTTAAAGATTGATGTAAAGACGATGTGAGCAAGTGAAATAAGAGTATTTTGGTCTAATAGTGCTTCTGCGCTTGCTCAAATCAGTATTTGTGGGAGAAAGGGAAGCTCACACTGAGCAGGAGCCTTTAACTACCAAGTAAGGGGGTTATTCTCTAGTGTAAAGGTGTGAACTTGCCAGCTAAAGACAGTCGCAATAAACTGCTACTGTCGCAGTAGTGTCTTTATAATGAGAATATTGTCGCAGTCGCGACTTTACTGTGAAAATATTGTCTCAGCCGCAGTTTTAAAAATTGTCACGTTTGCGTGGGAGAATTGGGAGATTTGGAGAATTGTCGAGGTCGCGGATTTGCTATGGGAATCCACTGTTTGAGAATTTGACAGTTGAATTCGGACTTTAGAGAATAACCCCATAAGTATCTCACCCATTTTAATTTAGTTGCATTGTATTGTAGTGTACCCTATCCAGGTGCCCATCTTCTGTACTAAACAGATGCCCATTCATTTACTCTTTCCTGGAGTCCACCTCATTTTGCATGTGTTGACTTCACAGCAGACCCATTATTTTCTAATTAGGTGCTCTGTAAAAATGGCCATTTTGTGAAAATTCAGGTACACTTGTAAGTAGCTTCCCAAACTTTTCCTTACTCTTACTTTAAATACTTTAATCGATATTATTGATATCACGATATCGAAATTTGGACAGACCATTGATTTCAATGGCGGAATGGTCGAAAAATTCGATATCGCGATATCGATATTGGCAAAATTGTGATATTGGTAATATCGATATCGTGCTATCGGTAAAAATCGTTTGATATCGTGGTTTCGATAATTTTAACAATTTTAATAAATTTCACCCAATATTGTCTCTGCCTGACTGGGATTCCCACTGTCCTTGTGAAACCTTTTCACCTTCTCACTGCCCTAAATGATTCCTTTCTGTTGTCTTTAAACTCTTATTACTGGCTTTTTCTCTGCTCTCTCTCTCTCCTTCTTGCCTCCCTTCTTTTTTTACCTCCCACACCTTTTCTAACAGTCATTTTTCTTGCTCCTCCCCCCTCCAGTTCCGAGCCTCTTTTCTAATCAATCCCCTTGTTTCTCCCAATCTCCCCTGCACTCGCTCTCTGTACTTCCCCATTTCACTAAAAAAATGTTTGTTTCTGACAACTCCCTTACACACTTCATACATTATCACCCAGGAGTTGCTAGGCATAGTTGCATCATCACATGCACACCCTAATTGTGTTTGGACAGCTTGGGTGAAGTGGCTCTCTATTAATGAAGTATGATTATGTGCAAAGACACTGGAGCAAATTATACTACACCAAATTCAAACAATCCTGATTATTTGTCATTAGCAGAGAAATACACTCTGAAGTTGAGCGTCAATATAAACGTCCAGCATTTAAAAAAAGGATTTTTTTCAGAACATGTTGTTTATAATATTATAAATAGATTATTAGTCATTAATGATATCCACCATTTACAATATTAGTATGTAAATCATAGTGAAACATCTTCTTTTATTAACCACATTAGAGCTGAGACCCATGTGTGGCTTGCAAAGTTGCACATAATAAAAGTAAGAAGCAAGCTAGCAGATGACCTCTACACTTAAACAAATGCACAGTGTGTCAGCCATTTGCCACCATCATGCTTTAGAGACTGCTGCATTTTTGTTCAAGTAGCAGTTCAGTAAAAAAAAAAAAATCATTGTTGCTCTTTTTGACTGATTGTGCTTCTGAGATAAATAATTTTCTTCCTCAAGTACTTGTATATCACATCATAGCAATGAACAATATTGATTGCCATGAGTAAATAAGTCTTGTGGAGGCATTTGCTCCTATATTCACACCACTTCTGTTTGCCAAATTTGCCTAAACTGGCTGATCACTGCTGCATGTTTGACCAAACATTAGAAATACCCACTGAATATCCATTCTGGATAGAAGTATTTATGTGTAAAATGCAATCTGCCAATGATCACATCAGCATGTGCACCAATAGAATTTATCCCAGAAAACCATCTTTAGCTGTAGTACATATAGATTGTGAAATTGTGATCACATGTGAGGCCAAGCTGCCATTCGGGCTGTTTGGCAATTTCACCAAATATATAAAAAACTATATCTTCTTGATTACGGCCACCAACAGGTTAATTGTGCTAGATTTAAGAAACAATTAAGAGAGTGTTGTTTGATATAGTCACCAGTCTTTGGTGTTCCTATACTAGACACAGGGCTGTCGTAAATGCCAGTCAATGACTGAAAGCACTGATAGGTGGTCTTTATGTCCTGATAAATTCTATAATGTTTCTCTGTTACATTTAGCTGCATGACTAAGTATCCACAGTGGGAACATAACTGCCACGCTACATTCAGAGATCTATGGATCAATTCACATTACAGAGTCATCTATCTATCTTATACATGAAATTAAATGCTGCTTTATTGACAAACCTCCCTCTGATCTACACCCTGTGTGGATATTAGCATAATACCTTCCATCCTTAGAACATAATTTATTTGCTCTGTCCTAAAGGAAAAGCAATATCAGTGCATATTGTTTCCCAAACCAGCACACACTGATTAAATCTCTTTTTCTTTGTGTAGGATACACCACCAGTCCCATAGGCGATAATAACAGTGCACTGGCACTAATCATTATTATCTGGCCTGTCTTGCTACTATTCTCTAGATTAAAATTTAATTAACCTATTTTGAGCCTAGGAGTAACCAGCAGTATATTCTTTCAGCAATGTTTTATAACCCACAAAGTCCCCTTAAGCGTATTTTCATTCTTTAATTCCTGGTAAAAATATTAAACTGTTTGTTTTTCTGTTTTTTTAACTATGGTTGCAAAAGAAGAAAAAAGATTAAAATTGCAATAGTATATTTTGTAGGCTTAATACATGTTACCTTATATACTCGTGTATAAGTCGAGAAATTTAGGTAAAAAAAAGCATTTAAAATCCTATTCTCGACTTATACACGCGTATAACCTATATACTTACCTACTGGAGCTTCCTCTCGCGGCTGTCTCCCACTGAACGCACATCCTATGAATATTCATGAGACGGCAGACGTCACTCCGTAGCGTGACACGTCTGCCGGCTCATAAATATTCATAGGATGTACTCGCGTGGGAGACAGAGCGATTATGGCCGCGAGTACATCCTATGAATATTTATGAGCCGGCAGACGTGTTGTGCTACGGAATGACATCTGCCCGCTCATGAATATTCATAGCATGTGCGTTCAGTGGGAGACAGCCGCGAGAGGAAGCTCTAGTAGGTAAGTAAAACTTAGCTGCAGAAGTGCACACACAGGCAGGGGATGGCAGTCATGTCAGTGAACCCCCCCCCC
>WMED01027643.1:0-10386 GCA_019650415.1 Pipa parva | reverse complement strand
TGCATATCAGTCAGTGCGAAGTGAGACTAGGACTCCGCACCTCACTTTGCACTATCCTGAATTACCTCCTGAATATTTATACATTTGAGAACATTCTCATGTCATAGAAAAGGAGAAGTTTTAAAAAGCTGTTCTGCACAAAACTTGAAGGATAAAGAGGATGGAAGGAAAGTACAGAAAGACATCTAGTGGAAACAATCAGGAGTCACTGACCCCTAACCAACATAAATTTGCTCCCATCCACCTTGGCACAAAAGTGTTTTAGCCAGTCTCCAGATTTGGTTGGCACCTCCATGGTCATTTATTGCATTAAGAGATCAGTTCATTAAAGTAACATACCTTGGCTTTTTTCAGTTATAAAATGATACGCTGCAATGAAACTTTAATTAATATTGTAGTTTCTAGTTGATCTGTGTAATTAAAATATCATATATACTGTATACGTTTGGTTTTACCTACAAACACTGCCTTCCGACATCTTGGGTCTAGCATCTTTATCTCACTAGCATATTAATAAGAATTACCCAGCCTCAATACTTGAGTGCTGAGTCTCAGTTTGGGCATTAATACCTTGTAACTGTAAAGTGTGATTGATCCTTCATACAAATAGATGAATGCTGTTAAACATAAAGTTGTTGTTTTCCACCTCTTTCAAACAATGTAATGATAACAAGGAGTCACTGATTCACTGATTTTATCTTAGCGAATCAGGCAAGAATTTGCATTCATGTACAAATATCTCTCAAATAGTTATTCTATTCGAAGTAATACATTGTGAAGATAATGCATATGCAGCATTCATTTAGTAAATATAGAGGTTAAGAATACAATGGATTTTAGGAAATAACTGCATTATTGACTCTTTTCTAATAGACTACTTAGTTATATACCTTAATATTTGTATTGCCAAATTGGCATTCTAGACATTAAAAATAAGTGTACATATATATATATATATATATATATATATATATATATAGTCATGCCTTACTTCATCCTCTTAGTTTCCTTGTAGAGCAGTATTTTTTCCTAAACAAAGGCTCAAGTTGTATTGAAGTGAATAGAGTTCTATTCTACTTTTGGGAGTTCATTAGCTGTAAAGACTAAATTTAATTTCATACATATTAAATTGAACATAAATTGTTTAGTAACAGGGAGTAAGAAACTATTGTTTTTTTTTTTTTGCAAACTTTGTACTGTAGCATGAAAGATACCTTATGTTGCATTAATTTAGTACTCCTGTGCTTATAAAGTATTGACTCCAGTGGATTCCCATATTATTCACCATATTGCGCACTTTATTACAAGACTTGAGTTTGCCAGACATTGGCCAGCATAGAATATTAACAGATAAGTGATAGGCTGTTTTTAATAGGGCATGCTTTCTGTCTGCTCCCTTATCACTCTTCCTCTAGCAACAAGAACCTTACTGTATCTCATGAGACTAAGTAAAAGAAAGTACCACATCAGCCTTACCCATTTCAAAAAAAACCTTTCTAAAAGTACATATATTTTTAGTCGAACAAGTTGCAAAAGATACACAACAAATAGTGTGGAACTAAATATATTACATACTAGATATACTGGACTATCATTCAATTACTGTGCTTTCGTTTCTCTAGAAGTTCATACATCCCATAAATCCCAGAGATTTTTTTTCTTTGCAGTAGCTAGTAGTTATATTTACACTGTAGCCAAACCAAGAGATTTATGTGCAATCTATCAATATAACGGCACTGTAAAGTTCACCAAGTAAGATAAAATATATAGTACTTTCTGTTTTTGCTGCCCAGTTGCATGTCATACTGGCTTGATTGCTTGTAACAGCAATGTAATTGTGAAAGGGGAAATTAATCTGTGATGTAATTTATGATGCTTGGAATCCTGCCTGGATTACTTTGGCTTGTTTACAATTGTATTATAGCACTAATAATATCCCTTATACTATCGATGAATACATGTTCATGGCTTTATAGAAACAGATTTAAAGTATAATATAAACAATGCCAAATTATCATCTATCTATATATTCCATTCCCTGAATTTTTTTCTCCAGTTCTGGACATGAATGTTTTTAATGAATGACCACTCATTATTCTTAAATTGCCCATACAAAAATCAAAAATAATTTCTAATGGAATTCCATTTTCCAGCCTTTTGGGGGCTGATCATCATATGTATTACCCGAATTTCTGTTAAAAACAATATTATGAGTGCGCATTTATGCAGTAGAGATGTTGGCAGTCAAAAAAGCAAGATACAGCAAATACAAATCAGGGACTGAATTTTATAGATAACAGTTTTACTATGGAAACCCTGTTGTGTCCATTTTTAATGAAAATATGTCACTGTCTGGTGGTGCACATCCTTCAAATCAGTGTAACTGCTATTTAAAAAAAACTCACAAATTTGTAAATAGATTTTCATCTAACTTGCATTTTACATGTTAATTCTTTTTCAGGTGTTATTGTATTTCTGATCAGTTTTTATATGGTAATCTTTTTACCAGTTTGTGCCATAGAACAGTTATTGTTAGTATTATGCGTAGAGAAGTACATAAACAGGGAAAAACATGATCTGTTGTAAAAATATGATTTGCTTGTATTTGTTGATTCTTTTGTAACTTGGCAGTCACATATATATTGCTTTATAAACAATATGTAAATTTAATCGTGATAGGAAGATATGACTCAGACGATGGTGTCATAAACAAATCCATTGTTCTTATTTTCACCAATGCAGTATGGTAAACTTATCAGCACAGTGCCTGAGATAAGAGACATGTGCAGAGGCAGGAAGTGATACTTTCAAATAGAAGTGTAAAAATAAAAATGACATATCTTCAGTTCCCAAAAAAACAGTTTATCGCTCTTTTAGGATGTGTCAGAAATGAAATAGGATTATTTAAAATGGGAGATGCAAGGAAGATTACTATACCCACGGATAAATCTGTATGCATGGATTAGTTAGACTTTAAATTGCCTGTTCCAAGATGATGTTACAATAGGTTAACTTTAAGTGCTTATTTCCCAACTCCTGCTTAAAATCTTTCCAAGTGTTTAATTTTCCTGAAGGCTTGTTTCGTAGCCTTCTTTATGTGGCGTGGGAAAACATATTAAAGAAACTGAACGGTAAATAAATAGCATTGGCCATCAGGGTACTGGTTCCACATTTTTGTTAAGAGAAATGAGTATATGAGAAATTAAACTATAACCCTTTTTTATGTATGTGTATATTTTTATTTATATAGAGCAAACTAGGTTACGCAGCGCTGTAAAATCCAACAATACAATTATAATAAAAACAAGGGAAAAGTGCTCAACAAAGAACAAGTGAAGTAAATTACAAGCAAATAATCAAGAATATGCATTACTCTGAATTAAAATAAGGTTTTCTATATCGGATTTTTGTAGCTCACACTTTTTCCAGGTGTCCCCGCTAACACCACAGTAATCCGTATTCCAATAAGATTAGGTGGAAAAAAAGAGTAAAAAAAGGCAGAAATATGCCACAAAACTTTTATTCTTTGTCACTACTTATTTTGGCTACACAGGTCCTTTCTCAAGTGCACTCTAAGTGCCAGGCCATGATTGAAACAAGAGGATGGAGGTCTCTGCCCTATAGAGCTTACAATCTAAATAGGAGGAAGACTTGCATAAACAGATAGGAGGGTAACAAGTGCAGTAGCATAAAGTGTCAGTTCATTAGCTTAGAGGTGCCACTTAAATAAGAAAATAAATACAAACTAGAATACATAGTTGCTTAAAGATAAAATATAGACACAAAAACTGGTGCTAGTGCAATAATAGTGTTGTGATAATTCTGGTAATTCTTCAGTTTACTGTAGGATTTGCACTTTTCTTACTTATATCAGGTACTCATTAAAAATGTCAAATTATTCTATCCATATTAAATTCTGTATTTATGCAGGGTAGAGCTGTGATGTGCATTAGGTCTAGGCACAGTGAGAATAAGGCAATTAAAAATACTTAACTTAGTGAAATTGTTACATAGATTTTGGGGAAATGCTGTACCAGATATTAAATAGATAATAGAAGTGGCTGCAGTAGACTGTACGCAATTTTTTCTTGAGTTTATAAACCAATCCCATTGGATAAAATGTACATACTGCACAGTATTGCTATCAAACTTCATAAAACATTATGTCATAGAATAACTCAATATTAAGCTTCCAAGTCAGAATTTATTTAACATCATCAGTCTGCTGTCTACATCTTGTGATTTTTGAATTATATTTAAGAAGAAAGAACTGAGAAGTGACATTATTTGGTGAAAAATAAGGGGTATATATAACAAAAAAGTGAGGAAGTTGTGAAAAAGACTAGATCACACAGCTACTGTAGGCTATGCCCACTTTGATTCTGAAGGAAGTCTTTCAAAAGTGATGCAGTGCAAACAATTTCTTGACATTTTATTTAATAGTAATGCATTAAGGCACATAGCTGCCACTTTTCAAACAAGTAAATTAGATTAATGTTCATCTTCGTGCCATTAAGAAGAAACTAACTTACTTGCTTACTTACATAAGTCAAGTTATGGAATTTTACTAAGTGAAGGTGTGCTATCAAAGCATAAAATAAGGGAGTAAACATTGACACCAGAAATGCACTGAACTCAGCATGCAAGTTACAGCAGAAGATCTGCAATGATAATATAGGTTTTATTTGTTCTGCACTATTTCATTTCTAAAGAAGTAACAGCTGTCTCTAATTTTTCAATTACTCTCAATATAAACCAGCCTCACAATGGAAATTCATGGGGGTCCAAACAGTCGCATGCAGCTCAGAATTCATGTCCATTCAACACTTCTCCAACTCTGCTTATTCATCAAACTCTGAGAAACTGCATCCAATTCAGAAGCTTGTGACGGTCACAGACTTACAGAGACCTTTTCATTTCTTTGTGTGCATTGTTGTTCACCTGTTTACTATGCGTTAGGGTCGCTAATTTAGCAAGGTGTACTGTTTCAGATTCACAGGTTTGACTACACCAAGTCAAAGTGGTTAAGTAAGGGTTCTGATGGAAAGGCTCCAGTGTGGTGTAAAGCGGCTGTTCACTTAAATGATAAAGAAAATATAGCAACCAAATGTATGTATGTATGTATAATTTTATTTATAAAGCGCCACAAACATCCACAGTGCTGTACAGTTCAGAATAAAAGTAAAATACAGACATGGGAAATTGCATTAAACAATACAGTATAAGATCACAAGGATACATCACTTTAAGTGCTATGTTGAGGTTGACACAAGAGGTTGGAGGTCCCTACCCCATAGGGCTTACAGTCTAAATGGGAGGAAGACTTTATGCTTAATATTTGTATTTATTGTATGGACTTGCATTTCAACACATTGTCACAGCTCTTATCCAACTGTGTATGTAAGTTTTCCTCCTTACTAAATGACTAAGGGGGTAATGCAGCAATGTGCGAAGTGAGCTCCGGATCTTTCGGCTCACTTCACACTGACTGTTATGTGCTTGCTGTTGTCCTCCATGCAGACATCAGCGAACGCTTTAAAGGGATTCCAATCTCGGCGAGACAACTCGAGTCGCTTCGCTGAGACTGGAATCCCTTTAAAGTGTTTGCTGATGTCCATGAGCAGGAGATCAGCGAGCGCATAACAGTCTGTGCGAAGTGAGGCGAAGGTTCCGGACCTCACTTCGCACTATGGTGAATTCTCCCCTTAAGTATTACATAAAATATATACAGAAAATTCAGTGATCAATATCAGTGCTAGTGCTCCATAAGGAAGGATTTCAGTTTGGTTTTAAAAGTGCGGAGGGAATGTTCCTGACGAAGATAAAGGGGTATAGAATTCCAGATGACAACATTAACTAGGAAAACTGTTGCATAGAAAGGGATGTAATATTCACTTGATACAGTTAAAGTGACATTGTAAAGAGCACATCACTTCACTTTACTTAATGAAATTCACATCACTACACTTCCACTACTGTTGGACTGACTACACCACACTACACACAAAATGGTATCCAATGGTGTTCACTTCTTTGGCAAAGGAATCCACTATCTTGAAAATAAGGAGAAGTGAGTTTGCTTCTGTCGTAGTGTAGTGTCCCGTAGTGACACAAATTCATTTCAGCTGTCAAATTTACCCTTTTGATGAATAAGCCCCATAATCAATTTAATCATATCCTTAGTGAGAAAAACAAATGCCTGCATGGCTAAGGATCTCTGAATCTCTGAAAGTAACCTTGTTTGATCAGAAAAACCAAGACAACATTATGTTTTTCCTTTTTTATACAGAAATTTAGTTAACTCAGAGCCTTACAAAAAGTGTTAAATTGAGAACCCCCAGATATAGTGTGATTATAATAGTTAAAGCATAAAAGCATGGTACCATGCAACATGTTATTTGCTACATTTTCATATCTAGAAATTACATTCGATTTCCGCTGACCATGCTGGGAAAATTAGCTGTAAATGCATCTCAAACAGCAGTCATTTGATTGTGGACTGTTACTTTAGTAAAAAAAAAACATTTTAATGTCTCCAAGTTTTAATACCTGAGACAAAGGGTAAGTAACTTAAAACAAAAAACAATGATACCAAGGTGTGCTATAGTTTTTAGGACAAATTCAGAGGAATAATAGATTGCATCCTACAAACTGAAATAAAATGAATAATTTCTATGAACTAAGCAGAGAGGAAGTTACACACATTATTTTACAAGCTGGTATAACGCAGTTGTTGTTTCGAAAGCAGCACATGTAAAAACTATCTGTTCCCACAAAACTACATTATGTGTTTTTGTACATTTTTTCACCTTGTTTTATTTTGCATAGAATGCAATTTTGTCAAAAATGTATTTAAAGCTCCTTATGCAATTTTGTATGAAATATATGTCCTCCACTCTTCTGGGAATAAAAACTGAAGTTTATGTGCTATATATAATGCCGTTCCAGTTTAATAAAATGATGGGGTCTTTAATGTGGGAATATGTTACTGTTGGAAAATATTTATGGCAGCAATCACTAAACAGGTAATGCTTTATCCCTATATAAAATAACGTTGTTGTATTTCTGCTGTTTAAAGCTAGGAATCTATCTCAATGCACTGCTGGAAGCTTTAGTTTATGTTGACTTAAACTGAAGATTGTTCAAGTGAAATAATTTAACATAGAACTAAAAGCTCATTATATTTGATTAGGAGGGCAGTTACTGACATCCCCATGCCAAATACCTTTAACATTTTACAATCATAGATACGGTTTCTTCAGACAACTTATAGGCAGGAATCTGTAAACACAAATGAAATAGTTAAAAATTAATGAAGGTGCTTAAAAATAAAATTCATGCAGATGTATGCATTTATAATACAATTTACGTGTATAATTTTAAAATACAAATACTTTGACTTCAAGGATTTCAAAGCAGATTAGGACTCCATTTAAATTCATGTGTATATTTAATACTGATGTTTAAATTGTAGGTTATTAGCAAAATATTCTGCTCAAATACTGACGCATGATTTGTCAGGCTTTGAAAACACTTCTTGCTTCTCCAAATGACAAAATTTTGCTTTCAAGTATACACTTATTGCATTTTAGAATGAGACCAGGCATTTGTTTGATTGGCCTTGGTGGGCCCATGCACAAGTCTGCCTTTTTTCCCACCAGAACTCCACCCCGTTAACGCTACACACAGCTCTGGCTACTCATCACTCCCTTTATCTCACAGGATAGGACAAAAGAAGGTACTTGGATCTGTAGAAGCGCTTCTACAGATCTGGTTTCACAAGAGGAGAATTATCTGCTTCGTTTTCTGTTTTGAAGGGTGTTTTGGAAAGACGCCTGACGTAGAAGCGCATACATTTACTTCTATTGGACAATTGTTTCAATCTAATTTTTTCCATTTTATTTTATTTTTATTTTATTTTGGGAGCTGTACTGCTTGATAAACTTTTTTGTTTGGTTCATTTTTGGTAAAGGAAGGTACTTGTTTAGCCCATTTATAGCATAGTGACATTGTGTGAGAGGGAGCAACATGCAGACAGGGCACTGGAGAGAACAGGTTAGCATTATGCTGCTAAGAGTGTATGAATAATTGTGCAAATGTGTGAGTTTGTAAGTGAGTGTGAGTGTGCATGCAAGTGTGTGTACATGTATGTGCAAGTGGGTGGGGTGAGTGTGTGTCTAAATCTGCCTCCCACATACCTTCTGTAAGAATGCATTGAATTTTAGTAATATAAATAAGCACTAACAGATTGCTTCTCTGCCGAGTATAATGGAAAATATCATTCATATTTGAAAATAATAAAATAAAATGCCTTGACCTTTAAGCAAATCAAGGGGATTTTCAACTTTTACTAGTTTTAGAATGTAGAATTGGTATAATGCCCCTTTTAATTAAATGGTGTATACAACATTGCCCATTATTCTTACGGTCATTTTGTGTATAACATTCTGTGAAAACTGCCTTTCCCATTCCAGCCTTTAGACCTTACCATTTTTTTGTTAGCTTACTCAATGAATGTTTCTACAAATATGTAGCTTTTAAATTGTCTTATTTTAACCACTTAAAATAAGTAACATTTTCCTCTTAACTTAAAAGATCAGGCTCTAAAGATTCATCAATAAGGGAGAGCTAAGCCTTTTTAGGAGAAAAGGCTTTTACTCAAGGAATATTGAGCTCTAATCATGACTGAGAGCTTGGTCATCACCTGACTTCCTGCCAGCTTTACTATTTTTTCCTTAAATTGCTCTCAGAGGATACAAGATCAGGTTGGTTCAATATCACAGACATCTGTTAGAACATATCAACAGAAAGCTACATTTCAAGCAAATTAAATAATGTTTAGAAGAAGACAGAACAAAAGCTACACTTAAAAGCAGTGAAGTTGAGAATTACATTTAAATTGAAAAGGTATGTGGGCCAAAGATGGGAACACAGAGATAATGTGTAGATTTATTGGATATCGGAGCTTTAGAAGTGAATGTCCCCAGACAGTCAGAAGGAATGAAAAGCACATGCATTAGTATCACTTATACTTTGTCTACTATGTTAGTTTGTTCACTGCTCTTACTTCAAAGTTACTGTATATATAGGTTACATCAATTTAATATTAGTTGTTTATAGTAATAGTTGTCCACAATTTCCTGCTAATTACATGCTAACTGTAGGTGTTCATTATCCATCACTCTTCCAGTTCCTTTCTGTTCACATAGGTACATATTTCTTATGCATTTCTCTTTGAATTTTTTTGAAGAACCCCCATCATTTTGCTAACCAATTAAATGATACGTTGATATGTACACAAATATACAAAACATTTTCAATATATTCCTTGCAGTGCCACTCAGTAATACCAGCTGCTGTTTTTTCTTAAGTTTTTACAGTCTAAGTAATTATTTAATCTCCAGTTTTGGTGGAAACCATGCAGGTTAATTTGAGACTGACTATGCACAAATCTGGGGCAAACTCATCCACCTACAGGATTATTCAAAGTGTGACTCATTATGTAGGTGCACAAGTTTGTCACAAATAGGCACTTTGTCAACCAACTTTGATTATTCACCAAAAGCGGTAATTTTCTGAGATGTGATGAATGGCCTTATTATGCTCAGTTACACAAGTCTTTAGGGTACTGTCACACAAGGACATTTCACATGCGCAACGCCCCACTTTAAGCACAGCAAAAATATGGTACATTGACAGTTTCTCCATGTTATATTAAATCTTATCCTTGGAAATAATAACTTTATCTCTCACTGGCGCACTTTCCATACATTTTATTGTATGCTTGAGTAGGAAAGGGGCTCTGTGTACCATTTGCTTAAAATTATCTAAATGCATGATTTTAGAAATGTACTGTAATACTTTGTTTTCTATCAATCCAGGAATGTCCACAGCTTCTCCAGACAGAAAAGATCCTTATCCCTGTGGATGTTGTGAAGCCTATTACATTGAAAGCAAAGAATCTGCCACAACCACAGTCAGGACAGAAAGGTTATGAATGCATCCTGAATATTCAAGGCAATGAGCAGAGGGTCCCTGCTCTTCGATTCAACAGTTCCAGTGTTCAGTGCCAGAACACATCTGTAAGTGCGCATTTACTGAGACTAAACAAGAAGTGTTTGAGACATGTGCCTTAAGGCTTCTAGAAAAGTACCTTGCAAATATTTCAAGCAAACATATCATACCACTATTTGATAATAAATATAGTGCATGAGGTAAATCTACAAATAGCTTTATTTGTTTAGAAGAATTGCCTTTAATGTCCACATTAATTTTAATATCATCTATACAATATTACATTCCCTAAACATATATAACAGTGTCCTTAGACGCAGTGCCGGCTCTGCCATTAGGCAGAGTAGGCAAATGCTAGGGGCGCCTCCTGCC
>WMED01027642.1:0-10586 GCA_019650415.1 Pipa parva | reverse complement strand
AATTTCATGATTGCACTATTTCAAATTATTCTAATTCGTTGACCAGCACTTGTATTAATTTGTAATGTGGTGTTTTGAATGGGATACACAATATTATTGGGCGAAATTAATTAAGCTCTAGAAAGTCTATTTTGACCTTCTCGAGTTTTATCAATGTAAAAAAAAAAAACAAAAACAGGTGCTCAATCTAAAAAATATCAATAGATACTTTTCGATCAATTTTACAGATCGAAACTTTTTGACTGGATTTTTTTCTACTACTATTGTAAAGTATGGCTACGTTTCCATAAAAAAATCCAATTGAAAACCTCAATCGAATAGTTTCGACCGGTAGAATTGATCAAAAAGTATTGATTGATATTTTTCAATCAGGCACCCATTCTTTTACATCGATAAAACTCGTCAGTATATTCTAGGCAGTTTTTCAAGTTCTTCAATACATTAATTTCAGCAGTAGACAATTCCTAGCGCATGGTGGAAGCTTGTTGCAATATCCAGTTCCCTGCTGTTAACCCTCCAATTCACCACTTCATGTCTGGTGGGAGTCAAATCATTGAATTCACTCCAGTGCACTTTGCAAAATGCACTTTAGTGCATGATGAATACCCAAAGTGTTGACAGATTTGCAGTAAATAAATGTAGAGAGGTGCATAAATATGAAATGGCATAAGGTATCAATTGATCGCAAATTTGTGATGTCACAAAAAGTAACTATTTTTTATGAATAAGCAAAGTTGGAGAAGTGGTGATTTGTTGTGACAATTCGCACTTTGATGAATACCAAATATATCTAATATCAAATAGGAAAGTCTTGATATGTGGAGTGGAACTAAGCCTTGTCCTCTTAGATGGTGTTGCAGGGGTTGGAATTCTGAGGGAACTTGGAATTCTGCGTTGTCCCATTGGGTAAAGCAGAAAATATAAAAAGAGACTCTCTTTTCCCTCCCTGTTCACTTTCTAAGTGCCCTAGGGTGGAGGTTCCAATTAACATGTCCTTTCTGACCTACTGTCTAGCTCCTCATTGCCTACTTGCTAATGATTACAGAGGGCCAAGTGTAGCCAGTTCTTCCCTGATGTTTGAGAATATTTTGAGTGGTAGCATATGGGTATTTTATGTAGTTAAATAAAAAAATTCAATTTTTTCTTCTTTTGCATTGGAATGGAAATAGTTTTTTGCTTATATACTCTAACTTTTTTTATTTCCCTTCTTTAGGTTTGGCGTTTGTATATTACAGGCAACAAAGAAAACTAATTGAAGAAATAGACTGGTCTTACACAGGTAAGAATACTTCTAATCTAAAACATATATTTCTTACTGAGGGAATGGTCACAGTCTTCAAACAGCTGCTGAACTGTATATCAGTTTCATCCATTCTCTTTCTGATTTATCTTTTCTTGAATGTATGTCTGAAAACCCTACGCAGACCAAGCTAGCCAGCTAGTTGTGCTTTAAGTATCTGTATATGAGCTCATTCACAATGACAAGTTTAAGAAATAATATTATTAGGAACATTCTGTACGGCTGGTTTCACACGAGCATAGGATGTGCAGAGCATCATACCCTCATGTGTAGAAAAAAAAAGGAAAAATGCGCCGAGTGTATTTTTCTGTTGTACTTACCAGCGACAGTGTGAACGCTCCCTTGACATTCACATCACTTCCTGTGTGTCGCATTTTGGGCGTGATGCATATATGCCAGCCAAAATGCGACACACAGCGTTCTAGACCCAGCATATGTGCATCATACGCTGGTGTGTCCGGAACTAGGCAAGTATCTTTCTCTATCATTTAGCCGTGTTTTTTTTTTTTCACACAAGTGTATGATGCGTTGCACATCGTATGTCCATGTGAACCCAGCCTTTTAAGACCTATTTTACAGCTGCAATTCAGAACTACTCAAAGGTGAAAATGTTTGCATACAGAGGCATCACATTGTTTTACGTGACAATCACATACACACATATGCATTATTCAGTCAGTTTCTGGGAATGCCAGAAACAATGTGATTTTTCTATGTGCTTGCCTATGAACAACTGGACCTATTAATTAGCTTCACCTGAGCTGCAGATATGATATAGGCTTCATGATCATTTTATGATGTAGCATGTCATGCAATTCTGTTTTCTAAGCTGTTAAAGAAGCACTATAGGCTTGATATGTCTAGGGGTGCTTAGGTAGAGGGAAGTACTCACCTCTAGCCCTGCCCCTCCTCTTTTCTACAAATATAATCTCTTCTGATTTTGACAGCTGCTGCGGTCCTCTCTTCTTCCGGTTTCTGTGCATTTTTCCAAAAAGAGAAAGCTTGCTCTTTTTGGCAAAAGTTTTCTCCTTTGGCAAATAGTGCTTCTTTAAGGTACAGAGCCTACAAATAGTTTCTTAGTTCAAAGCAGCCTAGCTTTCTGTATGTTTAGGACAGTGTAGTTTTCATACCAGTGGAATAGAACGTATTAATGTTCTTATATTTAAAAAAAAATAAATGGAGCTTTATGTGAGAATTTGCCACATCGCAAAAATCAATGATCTTTGCTGAACATGCAAAGTCAGAGAAGCATTGCATTAATATGAATTTCATGCATCTACAGGATAAGCTGATGCTTTGATAACTACGTCCCAGATGTGAATTGTGTATGTTTTAGCTTGTTAGATAACAATAGTATGGCATGTTCTTAAATGAGCTGTGTCTTTTGCCTGAAGCAAGAGAAAGCCATTAAAAAAGAAACTTTGATGTAATTGTGTTTGAGCTCCACCTACTCTTTGGAAGAAAGAATACAATGTAAAACATGAGAGGCAGAACACTGGGAAAAAAATGAAGTTGGCAGAGCTTTATGAAATGACTTGGTTCATAGTAGGTCCTACTCACTGATTAAAAATTTTATAATTTAATTCATATAATGTGTTTGTACCACTACTCACTGTGCATTTATATGTACTCCATCCACTTTATGAGATTCATCCACAGCTCACTCAGTCACCCCAGGATAGACGGCCCCACTTACAATTGGAATACCTTTTGCTTTACAAATAATGTGCGCCAGAGATTCTTATGAACAGGAACTATTTATTTACATATGTACACATGGTAATAGCTTCTTACAATCACTTCTTAGAGATGGGGCTTATTCAGCACATTCATCAAATCACTCGTATAGTACTTCGGAGTATAGTTATCCTCCCTTGAGTATATTTTAATATCCTTCCTAACCTGGTGAGTCATAACTTCTCTTTCAAAGGATCTGAAGCAACCTTTAGCTGCCCGCAGGGATCCTCAACACTGCCCGGTGGAGGCTCTAGGAACAAAGACCTCTTTACTTCCTGAACACTGTTTTACAGTATATCTCGATGGCACACCTCCTAGCTATAGTAGATATGTATAACACTCCTATAGACTTGGGTGAAATTTATTAAACTTGGAAAAGCCAGTTTCAGCTTTTCTGAGTTTAATCGGGCGAATACCCGGAAGTTTCTCATGGTAAGTATCGCGAGATTTGTTGCGATCGATACTTACTGAGAGAAACTTTTTCTACTGAATATTTCCATGGAAAGGTAGCCATACTACACTAATGTAAAGTAACATTAACTTTAGAAAACAACATACACAAAAGTTATTAAATAGGGTATATTTTGAAAGAAAATTCTATAGTGCTATATTTTACATTTTAGTCTATAGGGGGAAGATATAGTTTATTAGTATATACTGTATGTCCATATGTGTAGCATTACATTTTTTTAAATTCATTAATACAGAATTAATTCAATTAATTTACTTTAACAAATCCTGCACGATTCTCACAAGATTCTGAATTGACAAAACAAACTTTCTAAAGACTTGCCCATTCTTGTTAGTGTAATTACATGTAAGAACAAAAGGAAATTCCAATTAACTGATATTTAAGAATTAACTTGATCTTGTTTAGTCCTGTAACTATTCCTAATGCATAAACCTCAACAACGGAACTACCATATTATGCAAATCTACTAGGTATGCACATGTTTCAGTAGCACTGAAATATCATTAGCAAGCAGAAAGCAGCCTAATAGGATAATCCTCTTATACAATCCTGTAAGTTGACTAAATGTGTATGAAAGACAAAATAGAATTTAGGAATGATTATTTAAGCAAAACAAAAAAAATAATATAATTAAACTGAAACAGAAAATGAATAAGAAGAAAATCAACAATACATGCAATGACTAGTCACATTCTTTTTAAATTTCCATCTGAAAATGAACCATTGCAGAGTTAATGGGGCGTGGATGGCCTTATCATGCTGCCTCTCTTGGGAGAATAAATAGACCTGCAGCAGACCAAGAGAAAGCTACTCTGGCATCAGTTTGGATCTTCACAGATTTATTCAACACCACAATAATGAATGAAAGAGAGTTTACTCTAACTTTACTGAGCCAAATGAGTAAAGAGCCCCATTTTAATTTAGGCCCAAGTGACAGTTGTCTAAAACAAGTCTGGTGTATGAGGGCAGCTGTAAGCCACTGTGCTTCAATGTCTGGTAGGATCTCAATGACTTTTACGTGTAAAACTTTTTAAAAACTGCAGCCAGACAAGGGTTGGAGTGCAGTAGGCTAAAGAAATTCAACTGACTTTTGTATAGGTGTAAGGATCGGTACTTACGGAGGCAACTCGCTCCAGCGTTGGGTCTCGCGGCTTCAGTGTGCTCGCCGCATCTCCTCCTGGAAGCGGTCGTCGGGCGTGTGCACTGATGTCATAGTGCGCACGTCGCGGTGGCGCGCTTTTCAAATCTACTAGCGCTACCATCTGACAGGTTCCCTAGCCATATAAGGGAGCCTGCCAGAGGGGTCGGCGCCTGATTATAGGTTGTGTTGCCTGGACAGATTTACTTGTTTGTCAGCTCTAAGTGCCTTATTAAAGTCCCAAGTTCCTAGTCTTGTGTTCCCTGCTACTACTGCCTCAGTCCCAGCTTAGTTTTCCTTTGGGAACCATACCTTCCATAGCCATCTATCCTGCCTTGCCTGCCTTGCTTTTTAGCCTGCTTCAGCCATCCAGGATATTCTGTTGGGAGCTCAGTCGTGGTTCTCAGCCCTAGGGGTCGCGACCTGGATACCTTCTGCAGCGAAGCCCTAACCTCCTTGCGGGGGCTCTAGGTGAACACCGGGGGTATCTTAGACTCTAGTGGCTGTAACCTCTTCAGGGTTTTGTCAACTGCTACCTCCTTCTCCGGAAGTAATTATTTCTTCTTTACGCACATCTCCACCAGACGTGACAATAGGGAAGACAGAGCTTTTATTCAGGGAACATTTGCCTCTTCACCTACCTTCTTTCCTGTCTGAAAATCCCATTTTCAAGTGTAGGGGTCCTACCTTGTAATAAGCAAGGACTTGGGCAACTTAGACACTCAGCAGCAATAGACGCTGCCCTGTTTCTCCTTTTTAACTATATAGCATTTGTTTCATTCTTAATAATGGAGTAGAAAGAGCAAATTAAAATGTCAACATTCATGTACTTACTGTAGCGCTACACACAGCCTTTTTCTATAAGTATTTAACTGCTTGCTTTAGTGAATATTTAAAGGAACAGTCCGGCCCAATTAATAAAAAGTAATGTGTGTTGTAAATGCATAATACATTTTTTTTCTAATATACTTAGTCAGTCTTTTATGTAAGGAAAGGTATTAATTATTCCATCTGTGTAGCAGTACATGGCTCCTTATGTGTTTACTTCCTGGTTGGATTCTTGTGTCACTGACACAACGGTGTCTCAGGAAGGTCAAAATTAATAGTTAATGAATTACCATGGGCAGTTACAATACTTACAGCTAATGGTGTACACTGTCAGTAACAAGCACTGAAATTGAGCATGAGAAAGAGACCAAATCCTTATAAAAATAAAGTCAATGTTTCAGCCCTTTCTTTAACAATTGCTTTTGCTGGGTTAACTACACCTTTCAGAGTTAAAAGGTGGATGACAGTTTAAAGGTTCTGATTGGTTATTTAGCAGTATCCAGCCTGTCAGTCAATTCCTTAACTCTGAACAGGAAGTGGCCGAGAGAGGGTAGCAGCTTCAGTAACAAACTGGTGCTAAATTGTGAAGGGTGGAAATAAATAAATAATTTATATGACAGAAAGCATTTATTTAACTTTTATTTAACAGTGCCAAACAGACAGCAAATAACTGTTAGTGCCTAAACTGTTCCTTTAAGGGTGCCCACAGCATTCAAGTATGCATGTTTCACAGAAGCACATAACCCTATTGACTTTAAACCAACAGATGTCTGTCACTTTCTGTCATTCTGACTTGTAGGCATCAAGTCCATTTGCAAATAAACATGGCCATGAGCAGACAGGTGTTCTTTTGTATTTTATTCTGTGTGTAGTTTCTGTATATAATAGCTTTGTTTATCCTTGTTCATGCTATTCACATCCTATACTGTTTTATGCTCTCTATATTAAAAAAGTAATCAGATATTTTTTTTTTTATATATCTGTTACCAAGGGATTATATCAGACTTGAACATGGTTCACAACAAATAGGATCTCGTTTCTCACAAATGGGGAAAACGTACAGAAAGAAGTAGCCTGTTCTTCAGGACTGAATATGAAGTAGAGAAGGACCAGGACTGAGAATAAATGCTACCCTCCTGTATAAAAAGATGCAGTTGTATTTGCCTTAATAATAATAATAATATAAGATCATTGGTCAACCCAAATGCCCTGACTTAAACCCAAATAAATAACAACTAGACTACAATAGATTGTTGTTGTATAATGGGGAGTTTATTTAAAGTGAGAAGTAACCTGGAGCAGAGTGAATTTAGTCAGCTTCTAGTTAATGAACTTCACCAGCCTTACCCACCCTTATGGTCATCCACTGAATACTTGCTGAGTACTAATAGGTATAAAATAAGGTAGCAAATAACAGCTTCCCCTTATCCAACAATATACTAATGCAACAAGAAAGGAGAAAATGCTGGTTTGCTACTTTGCCTAATTGCAGAGTTTCCTTTCATCTGTTTTGCACATGAAAGTGCCATGTTGGCATGAATACACTTTAAATTAACATTTACCATTTATATTTGTGTTTCCACCAGCACCTGGTTTTACTAAAAAAAACATCTTCTGGAAATGTGTTTACTGTAACCTCAATGTATTAATATTTTCTTACATTACACCGGATCTTACCACCCATGAGTATCAGATAATTTTCCTATGTTCCAGATGCCAGCTTATACCTGCCTTTGCAGCCACAAATCCTCCCAGTGTTACTTACTGTATGACTGTAGTTTATCTTAATCATCCCCCCAAATCTTTATTTTGTATAGTCCTGAAAATTATTTAAATCCCCAATGCACAAATGCAATAGTAGGCTACTTCTTCCTGAGTGCATTATTTTACACTTGACCTCAACAGATTATAGTTTTCACTTTTTTTTTTTTTTTTAGCTATTATCACTCATTCCCCTAGGCCTAGGGATATTAACGTTATTACAGACTGGGTCATCAGTAAAAGGCATCCATGTTACCTACATATTACATCATAAAAACAGTGCCTGTGACCTTTTTGACTACTGGATAATACTCTCTCCTCAGAAGGATCAGGCTAGTGTCACATAAAGAGAGTTGCTTGTTCTAATGATGCCCTGCTTTCAGTTCTTATAGGAGTGCCTTGGCAAAGGCAGAAAAAATGTCCCCATATGACTTATTATTATTATTCTGTATTGGCTTGCAGGCCCATAAAGCGCAAAGATATCCTTTATGTTTTTGTTTGTAATTATAGAGCACCACCCGTGAAATACACCCAATGAATATTACAGGTTAGAAATGGTTTGTGCGACAAGGCTAATAATTAATCACCACAAGAAAAATGTTTTGGCAGTAGAAGTGCTGGCACATGCAATGAACACTTTCTAATCCTAATCCAAATGTCATTTTACAGTAAAATAATCAGAACGTTTTATTCAGAAAGATAAACAAGCACATACCGTGTTTCATTAAAAATCACTGTAAAACAACTGTATAAGGTGAGACTATGGTGTGCCAGTACGATCAGAAATAAAAATGCTATTCCTGAAATAGATTTATAAAAGCATACTTTGGAAAATAACGTATATAGTAAATACAGTACAGAATAAAGCTTCAAGTAGAATTCAAGCACAGCTAAACATTTCCTTCCGCTCATTATCTACCATTTCAAATAAACAGGTCAGGCTATTTTGGGAGTTGTAGCCCTGAAATGGCTTGAATGCAAAATATGGACAAACTAGGAAACATATTTATATGATTAAAGGTTGCCCAGTTCTAGCAACTAATAGCATTTACTGGTTAGAAAATTGAAAGCAGCATCCGATTTGTTGCAATCAGTTTTTAGACCTGAGCTAATGCTATGGCTTTTTCCCTTAAACTTGACATGAATAAAGAAAGTTCTAGTGCTTGTGGTAACTCTGACCAGCCATAGCTCTACACTCCAATTCTACTACATCAACAAATACAAAGAAAACCTACTAGTATGTACATTTTTTTTCACAGCCTATGTGAAACCCATCTCTGGAAACCTGACTACCAGTGTTTTTGTTTTCAGTAAATATGTTGAATTTGTGGTCATCATTTTATATATATATTTATATATGAACAAGAATCTGTGGTTTAAAAGACAAAAGTCTAAAAATGTTAGCTCCAGAGTGGAAATTTCCACCGCACTAAGCACTAAGCGAGCTGCTAAAATTAGTAGGCAGGTAAGCATTAAGAAAAATGCTTTAATAAAGTAAGAAAAGGATTGCTAGAGTACATAAGTAGCCTATTTTTATTTTCACCTACATCATGCTTTGCCTTTTGTTGGAGATTGTTTGCTGTGAAAAGAAAACATACATAGCATGAGCCTACTGCACACATTATGTTGTTTGATGTAAAATTGGCATGAATCCAACATTTGTAAAGGAATAAATAAAATGTGCATTTCTGTCTTAAAAGAACAGTCAAGTCTGATTAAAAAAAGTAATGTGTGTTGTAAATGCATAATACATTTTTTTCTAATATACTTAGGGCGAAATTTATTAAACGCGGTATTTACCGCACGCTCGGTATTTACCATCACCCGATGGTAAATCCGCATGATTTACCATCACCCGATGGTAAATCCGCATGATTTATCGATCGGGTTTACCATCGGGCGGTAAATACCGCGTTTAATAAATTTCACCCTTAGTCTTTTATGTGAGGAAAGGTATTAATTATTCCATCTGTGTAGCAGTACACAGCTCCTTCTGTGTTTACTTCCTGGTTGGATTCTTTTGCCAGTGACACAACGGCATCTCAGGAAGGTCAAAATTCATAGTTAATGAATAACCATGGGCAGTGACAATACTTACAGCTAATGGTGTATACTGTCAGTAGCAAGCGCTGATATTGAGCATGAGAGAGAGAACAAATCCATATAAAAATAAAGTCAATGTTTCAGCCCTTTCTTTAACAATTGCTTTTGCTGGGTTAACTACGCCTTTCAGAGTTAAAAAAAAACCAAAAAGGTGGATGACAGCTTAAAGGTTCTTATTGGTTATTTAGTTATTTAGCATTATCCAGCCTGTAAGTCAATTCCTTAAATCAAAATTCCAAACTGAACTGCTGAATAGGAAGTGGCTGAGAGAGGGAAGCAGCTTCAGTCACAAACTGGTGCTAAATTGTGAAGGGTGGAAATAAATAAATAATTTATATGACAGAAAGCATTTATTTAACTTTTATTTAATGGTGTCAAACAGACAACAAATAACTGTTGGTGCCTAAACTGTTCCTTTAAATGGGGTCTGAGTTACCATATTTATATATAGAAATAATGAGGGAGATTGCACTAGACAGTAGAAAACTACAAATCTTTTATTGAGTAATCATAATACACAATGGGCCTTATTTTGTATTAGGGAAATATTTACAGCCTAATTCACCATTGTGCAAAGTGAGCTGCGAAGCCTTCGGCTCACTTCGCAAATGGTATTATGCGCCTGCTGATGTCCTGCATGCAGACATCAGCGAGCACATTAAAGGGATTCCAGTCCCGGCAAGGAGACTTGAGTGCTCTTGCTGAGACTGAAATTCCTTTAATGCACTCGCTGATGTCCGCGTGCAGGACATCAGCGGGCACATAACGCCATGTGTGAAGTGAGCCGAAGGCTTCGCAGCTCACTTCGCACAATGGTGAATTAGGCTGTTAATTTTAGCAGCATTTCATCTTCTGTCCTGCAGTCCTTTATTTCATATAGTTTTGTACAGGAAGGCATGTTTGTCTTTTAGTGAAAAGCTAAGGCCCAGCAGAAGCACTATTTATATTTTTAGCAAACCACAACTACAATCATCAGCTGGCACATTTTTAACAAATCTTGCACAACCTGTTCAAACTCAGTACATTCATTGCATCTGCATTATAAGGATCACTCTGTGACTATATAGCACTAATTCAGCTGAGAGAATAGCCCGTGCATGGCTTGCAGCATAAAGAGGTCCAACTGGCCTTGAACTATAAACTATAAAGGGACTTTAATGACTTCTCATGTATATCTATGTATGTACTGTATGTATATTTTTATTTATAAAGCACCACTATGTTACACAGTGCTGTACAATCCAACA
>WMED01027640.1:0-10587 GCA_019650415.1 Pipa parva | reverse complement strand
CAGCCACGTGCTGCCGGCTTGCCGGGGACCAGGAAGTGAGACCGGGAGTACCGATGACGCCTCTCCCAGTCTCTCATTGGCTCATGTGACCGATCGGGTAGGTGCTTCTGGCCACCCGAAGCTACCCCGTGAGAGGTACGGGGTACGTACAGAAAGGGTTAAATAAAACCTGTGGGTTATGTTTATGTTATCTTGTCAGTTGTTTCTGTAATCTAAGAATCATGCATGATTTTTGGAGTGTCTTTTTCTCATAAAAGAAGGGTTGTGCATAAGTTTATTGAAATAAATTATATTCTGCAAGACCAATAATGGCAAAATTTACTAAGGTCAAAAAGATTTTTTTTAATGCTCATATTCAACAAAAAATGGGTAAAAATGCCCAAAAATGAGGCAAAAAAATGGGTGAAAAGGTCAAAAAGTAAAAATAGTTTTCAATCCTTAAATTTAAATGTTAAATCAGCAAGCAGCAAAGGGAGCTACGATGCGTTCGGCTCACTTCGCAAATGGTATTATGCGCATGCGAATGTCCTGCACGCGGACATCAGCATGCACATTAAAGGGATTCCTGTCTCGGCGAGACCAAAAGAGTTGCCTCACCGAGATGGGAATCCCTTTAATGCGCATGCTGATGTCCGCACGCAGAACATCAGCATGCGCATAATACCATTTGCGAAGTGAGCCGAACGCATCGTAGCTCACTTCGCTGCTCGCTGAATTACCCCCAAAGTCTTCAGTGTTAAGGGGTGAAGGAAATTATAATATACAGTATATAAATATAATCCTTTGTAATTAGTAATTTATAGTCTTTAGAGTTTAGTGACCAGATCTTCAGAGACATTTAAAAGATCTGTAGAGAAGCAAATATTAAAAAAGGGCTGAATTTGTTAGTTTAAGCTATACAAAACATTTGCTGCATAGCTAGTTCTGAAACTGAAACGTGTTACCATAAACCAATGCAGTGTCCTTATAATTCACAGCTACCCATGCAGCATGTGTAAGTATCCAAATTAAGGGAGATGATTTGGCCATGATAGTAGGGCATACTGTACAAGCTGACATAAACCTTAAAAGAGAAAGACAGAAGGAATATTCAGTGTTCAAGCCTGCATGTCAACATTACCTTTAAAACACTTGAAAATAATAAGACCTCACCCACCACCTCCTCTCTCATAAGGTCCACAAGTTCATCACTGTTCCATAGGAAATTATGGGCTTATTCATAAAAGTCCGAACAGTAGCGGAAAAGTCCAAACTGACATTCATTCAGCATTTCACCATATTGGTGTACTACTCAAGAAAACACATCCAATGCTGTTCGCTTCTTCACTATGGTAATTAGAGAAGAAGCAAATTTTCAACTATTGGAGTGCAGCGACCTGAAGTGATGTCAATTCAGTTCTCAATGAAATAAAATTGGGAAATAAAGCTGGCAAATACTGACAGGTTGAAACTGAACAGATTTTAATTATCTGTAATGTGGCAAAACAGATAGTAAACTTTCTGCAACTGTTTCCTTTATCCTGTTTTAATTATTCATGGACATTTAGATTTCTTACAGTGATCTGAGCAAATCTACAGTCAGGCCCTTTCCCATATCTACAACTTAGATGAACTCCAGATGCTTATTTGCAAAGGCATCCTATTGTTTTCTATGGCAGTCACATTTGTACAATAAGATTGCATGGTGTGCATGTGAGCTATCGTAATTGTAATTATGACTAGTGTACTTATAATCCATCAAAAAAAAAAATACAAAAATCATATATCCAGCTGTCTCATTGCAATCTCCTCGTGGATGGCCAAGCACCTGCTCAAATTAAATCTCGCTAAAATGGAATTGATTATTTTTCCACCCAAACCTGGAATGGCTCCTACCTTTTCCATTCTAGTGGATGGTGCCATCATCAACCCTGTATGTTGTCTTGAGGTGACTTTATACTCTGCACTTTCCGTCTCTAAACACATCTCTTCCACTGCAAAAACCTGCAGATTTTTTCTTTGCAACATTGCCAAGATCTGCCCCTTTCTCTCTTGCTCTACTGCTAAGACCTTCATGCATGCTCTTGTCCTATCCTGCTTGGACTATTGTAATATTCTTCTTTCTGGCCTTCCAGCTTCCCACCTCTCCCCACTTCACTCTATTCTAAATTCTGCTGCCAGAATTCATTCCCTCTCTCCCCAGAAAGGACAGCCTTTTTCCCAATCCTTCTTTGCTCCTTGGTTCCCCGTAAGCAAACAAATTATTTACAGTGTTCTCCTTTTGACATTTAAAATGCTACACTCTGTTGCCTCTCCCTACATTTGCTCACTTGTATGCCCAAACATTCCTTGACATCAACTGTGCTCTTCCCAAAGCAACTCACTTTGCATGCCACATACTAATACTGCCCTTTCTCATCTTAAACCATTTCTCTCTCTGCCCTCCACATCTGGAATTCTATACCCTTTTATCTTCACCAGGAACATTCCCTCTGCACTTTTAAAACCAAACTGAAGTCCTACCTTTTGCAGCACTAGCACTGATATTTATGTATATACTGTGTATATTTTATTTTATGTTTTTGTAGTTATTTATGGTTAGTATTTGTATTTATTGACCAATTATTCAGCACATTGTTACAGATCTTATTACCCTTCTATCTGTGTATGCAAGTCTTCCTCCCATTTAGATTGTAAGCTCTACGGGGGCAGGGACCTCCATTCTCTTGTGTCAACCACAACCTGGCACTTAAAGTGAAGGATCCTTGTGACATTATACTTGTATTGCTTAATGCACTTTTCCCATGTCTGTATTATATTTGTATTGCTGAATTGTTTAGCGCTTCATAAATTTGTGGCGCCTTACACATAAAATTATACATACATACATAATAAAAAAGGAAAACTTAACATCTGTCTAATAAAATATTACCCAATTGAACATTTTTCCAGTAATGATATAAAAAGGCGAATAAAACTGAGAGTAGTGTGTCTGGATCAACAAATAAAAAATACATTACTGTAGCCTAACCTAACCATAAACACCCTTCATTCTTCAATCAAAATTGCCAAGCTTAAGAACCTTATAATGATTGCTTTTATTGTGAGTAAACAAAATGAAGTAAGTCTCTCTAATGAACACAAATTATATATGTTTACACAAATTACTTAATTTTCAAGGGCAAAGTGCATAGAAGTCTGGCCGATAACAGCAGAAATGAGATTTTCTTGGCAGTGCTTTAGGCAGAAATGGCAAGAACTAACTAAAAAAATGAAATCTTTAGATTACTACACAAACAAATATTTTGTGCATTTAAAGTTAGAAAATATATTAGAAAACATATGAAAAATGAATGTTCAGGTTGCTTGAGGATCTGTTTTGTTTCAGCCAATCATATAGATAAGGATAAACAAACTGAAATGTTGTTATAATAATACTGTAGCTGTCTGAATACTGTATAAAGGCATGTAAACCTGCTCATCAGAAAGCTAAGGCTTTTGGATTTATCCAAACTCAAGTAGAATTACTAGTGGGACAAATTTAAAAAGATAATTTTGACCTTTGCGTTCCATTTGATCACTGCTTTTTTGGTGTTATTTTTCATTTTCTTGACTTTTTGATTCAGGTGACAGATAAAAGAATTTGCTGATATAGACAAAGGTCAATGTAGATCTGTCGAAACCAGCAGCCTTTGCAGTGTTTTAAATGAAGTTTACCTTCCATTGCAGATTAATATTTGTGTTCTTTCTAATCCAACTGTGACTAAGTGACTGAAGCAACTCCATAGGGAATAATGGGTTTTCGCCACCCTAAAGCAGGTGAGCAATTTTAAGCAAAAAATTCTACCAAAATGACTTTATAAATCAGTAAAAATGGCAACATTGATATATTGATGATATTTCATCATCTTTAACAGGTTGAAAAATAACCCACTATGTGTTAATAATGGTTTGTTTTGCAAGGAAACACTAAAATGTTAACTTGTTTGTTGTGGTTATCCTTGACATTGTGTTGTATTGTTAATAACTGGCTTTGTAACATATTCTGTTCAAATGAACCAATTCATGTCACTTGGTTTAATAACTTAATACTAGATTTTTAATTGATTCAGTGATTGCTTCACATGGTTTCACTTTTTCTTAAACTGATTATGTGAGACACTTTGATTAGTTGCAGTACAAAATAAAAAATTGTTCATCACTCTTATCTTTTTATCTCAAAATGTTTTAGTTACTTTTATGCGTGTTCTTGAATGTTTTGCCTTGTTATCCTCATAGGCTTTGTTTCTATAAAAACAAACAGCTATGTACAAGTCAAATTGTTTAACAAATAGCTACAATATAAATTGTATTCTATTGATAAATATGCTCCAATTATTAAAATGCAAAAAGTAATATTTTTTATACAAAATTCAAAGACA
Source organism: Pipa parva (assembly GCA_019650415.1). Taxonomy (NCBI): domain Eukaryota; kingdom Metazoa; phylum Chordata; class Amphibia; order Anura; family Pipidae; genus Pipa; species Pipa parva. Next base: position 6,187 of record WMED01027640.1, on the reverse strand, counting down.
ACAAGTGTTCCAAACATTTCCAGCTTTGCATTTGTTAACAAGGTTAATGCTATAGTGATGTCTGCACCATAAATGAAACCAATGGAAAAATGAAATGTTGCTCGAGAAATTTATAGATGTGCAAATAAAGGGAATGATTATGGATTCAAATATGGTTCCAAATTACAATAACAGTTTTATGTATCTACTAGAAATTGTTACACATTGCAATTTGGAACTAATTTGTGGATAATATTTTTGTAATGTGAGAAGGAAATACAGAAGATGTTGTTTTGTTTTCAATTTTTAACACCATCCTTAATAAATATCCTCAGTAAAATTGTCTTCTGAGACTTGGACATCTTGTGTAAATTTCTAGATATGGAGATCAAGATTTAAAAAAGTAGTTTGTGTACAAATAACTGAAAGTAATCAAACTAAAATGAATTGCCTCTGCATTCCAGATGTCATCAGCCAGAGAGATCCACAAAGGACAATGTAGGCAGGTGTAAAAATTGTGAAATGCTAAATTTTATTTAACAGAGTACAAAACTTGTACAAAGAAGATACGAACAGAGTACATTTGTAGAAATAAAAACAGAGAAGAAAATTAAAGAAAGGGAACAACTCTTAAAGCCTAAACCCCATATCTAAAACCTCATGTAACAATAAACTACTTTCATTCATTCTAGAGTATAGTTCCCACTCAACTAAGATTAACACATTTATTAATAAAAAACAGAAAATGGCTCATCCTACAGAATAATAAAACCTATGATAAATATTTTACAATTTACTATTTTTTGCAATAAATATGTTAGGGCCATTGGAAATCATGTAGTAAGTGCAGTTTTAAAAGAATTAAAAAAACTAAGTAAGCAGAAGCCAATCAAATTGTTATTTTCCATGCATGAATTGTAGTAACTGCAAATGGAATAATTTAAGGAGATAGTTGCAGATACCTAACCCAAAGAATAAATAATCCAGTCAGGCCTTTTGCAAAATGGACAACTACAGTAACGAAACATTTGCAATAACTGTTACTGGATTGTTTTATGTTGGAAAAAACAGATAAGTAAGGCTGTGTGCACACAAGAGTTTGAAATTCTAAATACACATACATGTAACTTCTGAACACATATTGGGACATGTTTACTAAAGTCAAAAAGTTTTTTTGATTAGCAAATGCAAGAGATACAGCCTATTTTTTTTATAATATGGCTGTTTTATCCTATTTATTAAGCTGTTCTGAAACTATTTTATCAACCTAAAGAATTCTCCACCGTCAGACTGTAAACCCATTAATCCCAATGGGGTTGGTCCTTTCACTTTGCCTAAGTCCAAAATATTTTCCCATTGAAGAGAGATATTGATATTGATCTATAATGGAAGGGACACTCATAGAAATTCATTGCAAAGTGTGCCTCTGTTAATATTTATCAATAACAATTTATTTGGATGGGGACAAATTTGTCTTGATCCTTTATAAATCAGGGAAATCGAAAAGTATAGAAAATACAAAATTGACACCGAAATGGGGTGAAATCAATAGATACGGTTGAAGTGGTATTTGTAAATATGCCCAATTATTAACTGAAATAGCCTAATTTTGTAATGCTTTTTAAAGCAGCTGTCAAACATTTTGTAATCATTGTAGATAATTCTATAATGTGAAAAGTGCATCAATGAAATATGCAAACAACGCATCTAAAAAGTGTGCATTATATTATTGTCTGTATATATTTACAAATGTAGCTGGGCTAGCTTTGTCTGGTAAAATTTTGGGATGGGTTAAGAAACTCAAGATGAGGTATATTTACGGGCAGCTTATAAAGAAAATGCTGATGACATTTAGGGATATGTTGATACACTGTATTAAAAGGACTATCAGAAAACTTGTTCATGAATTCACCATATTGCAGAGTTTGCTAAATATGCCCAGATTGGGAAGTGTCGAATTCATGTAAATTTGGACTCGTACGCAACTGTTCGGACTTTTGTGAATAAGCCCTTCAATGAACTGACTGAACACCCATTCAACAAAATCATTACAGGACCATAATTAACATTCTTTTCTAAACAATCCTAGCTATAAAGATAAATGTAATTATCATACTATAAGATATGAATATGCTTACATGAGATGTTTCTCTTTAAAAGAGGCTTAATTAAAATGCCATAAACAGTGTTTGTAACAGACTCCATGTGCGATATATTATTTGTGTCTTTAAACTAAGAGCGGAATTTACTTAACATGAAAAGATAGCTTTCACCTTTTCGAGTTTATTCCTTGTGAATCTCGCTATTCGATCAGTAAATATAGATTGATATTTTTGACCGTTTTTTACAGATCTAAACTTTTTGATTGAATTTTTCTATCAGATTTTTCAATGGAAAAGTAGGCCAAGTACTAATGTAAAGTAAGACTACTTTTCCATCGAAAAACCTGATCGAAAATTCAATCGGATTCCAAGCGAATAGCAAGATTTACAGGGTATAAACTCAAAAAGGTGAAATTTTTAAAACCATGGAGAATATCTTTACTGAGCATGTTTCCAGCCAGAACAGCTCACACAAAGACATGTGCATGGGGGGAATGGCTTGGATGATTAGCTTTTAACTGTAAATAGAGGGTTTAAATAGGTTCAGTGAAGGCGCAGTGAAGTTTTTCTATGTTTGAAGGGGAATTAAAAGCTACTTGGACTAGGATGGGATAGGGGATTCTTAACAGGGGATTAAACACTTACTGATCATGATCTTTTCTCCAGCATTTCATCCTATCTGTAAATCGAATCTTCATTTAAGCAGTATTGAGCCAGAATTCTGCTTCTGTGCTTGCTTGACTCAGTAATGTTAAAGAGAAAGCAGGAAGTGAAGAGGATCACAGTGCTGCAGTGGAAGAAAATAAGATAAACCTGACAGAAATCAGGAGGCAGTTGTGGAGGAAAGTTTGCAATCAATAAGTATTTAACTCCCCTTAACCAACAAGCCTTTAGTTTCCCCATAAGACAGCTTGAAAGCCATTTAGGTTTTACTTTACTTTTAATATAAAAATGTATAAATCAAATTTAGTCTATTTTTTTTTTTTAATAATTGTTAAATTTTGGGTCACAAGAGGGTTTAGACACCCCTCCAAACATCTGTACATTTTCCACTTTATAAGTCATCCCTTAAGTGTAGATTTTAAAAATAGTACAAAGAAAAATCAAATGAAAACTGCAATATGCAAATGAAAAATAAAAAATAAAATGTAACGTGCAAATGTTTTGCATGTACTATGGAAAACCACAAGTGGTATAGAGTTTAGCTTTTGAAAATATTAAATGTTTCATTTTTTTGCTGCAGCAAATGATTTTCCAATTTAGTTCTGGATGTTTCTTTCTATTTGTCAAATCTTGTTATTATATCATCTTCTTTGTAATATAAGGCGGAAGATAGCCGAAGGAATCTATCAACAGCCTCTCTGCTAACTATAGAGAATACTTCATTTAAAGCTTTCACTGTTCCTTCTTATCTATTCCTTTCTGAAGAGTTTGATTATGAATAATACATATCTCCACAGCATGAAATATTCAACTCATGTTCTTTCATTCCAGTTCAGTCTACCAAACAAAGAAATGAGCTGTTTGAGCACAGAAAGCAGTGGCTATACAGATATGCATCTGCCTGTACTGGTAATGGTCTTCCCTCATTGTACTGGTCAGATCAATAGCACAGTACCCCTCACAAGACTTTGTGTACCAAATCTAACCCTGCATGCTATTAAACTGAATGCAACAACAACAAAACACAGCCAATTAAAGAAAATCGTCACAGCATTTACAGTGTAAGATATTTACAAAGATGAACCTAATTTAAGAACAGGATCTAAAGGCAGCTTAATTGATCTGAAAGAGAGGTTTTTTTTTTTTTGTTTAATTGTAAAACTGTTACTGTTAGAATTATAAAAATATTTCCGATCAATATACTAGTGAAACACTGTATATGACAGGGTATTGGTAAATCTCTGAAATTGACTCAGGGATTCTCAGTTTTTCAATATTCTGTTTCTTGGCTAATACATCCTTTTCTAAGAACCAGTACTTTTCTTTTCATGACATTGCCAATTTATCAGATGAGGAGCAGGGAAAGAAAAAAAAAACATAGCTGCAGTGAATCAGTGATTTTACTCAAAACATTACAATTCACAGCTTGCCTGCTGAACATCAGTGAGATTCATCACATATGCAGTCTCTCTGTTGGGAGCTGGCTTCCATATTAATGACATCACTACCATAATCAAACTCCATACCCTTAGTCTGAACATATTTATTGTTATATCCCTTTAGTCTACTACCATTCACTGTCCTACAATAAACTGTCAATACCCTATTGCATCATTTGAATTTGAATTTCAAACCATTCCTGCATGAAGACATGATCCTTATGGGAAAATGCAGAGCAGATATTTATGTTGTTAAACTTATATTAAGTAATTGAATTCTACAATACTGATAGTAATGATATGCTGATAAATAACTATACAACAATTGAAATTACAGCCTATATGACTATATTAAATGGTAAGAATAGAAATATGAGAATCATAAGTCTGAGGACACTTAAGATTAATATAGGCTCTGGCATTGAGTCAGCAGGTTATAAGAAAGCAAATGCCAATAGCATATTTAAAAGATAATATGATTTGATCCTTAAAACTATAAATTTATAAGTATGGCATCTACAGAGAATATACTCTAGGAAAAGATGACTAAATATCAGGTAGGAGAGCATATTTAAGGGGATAGTAAGATGTAAAATAGAAGATGAAAGAAAAGCATTATGGGACCATAAAACCAGAATAGAAAATTACAATTTACATTGACGTGACAGTTATTCCTGTGAAGCTTTTATAAAAATGATATATTTGGAGCTAATCTCCCCTTTTAAATTGTTTTGTATCATTTTTATCAGTGCTCATTATAGCCATTTTTTATCTGTTAGGCTTTCTTGGGCACTTTGTGAATATGAATTATGTAATGTTCCATATAAATACATTGCTTTAGGATTCCTATGTCATATAAAGGAGGGATGTACATATATAGAAAAATTCAAATATCCGCTATCGATGTGAGTTAATGTTTACACAATACAAAGCCTTGGGACTTGAGAAACACAGACCAAAGATTTTTTAGAAGTTTAACATTATTTTTAACTTTTGTAGCTATTACATGCCTCCATTTGGGGAAACACACCCACAGCTCACTCATTCATCTCAGGGGAGTAGGACCCGCTTACAATAGGAGTAGTGCCTTTACCCCTTGCTTCAAATAAAGGGACGCCAGAGATTCTTTGTTTATTTATTGTTTATTTACAATATGTACATATATATATATAGAGCTCAGCTCATTTCCTTAAGATCAGATCCAGTTCCACACATTCCACATATAGGTACTTTATAATCTATAATCTCTCTGTCTTATTTTTTATTTTAGTTTATATTAGTCTTGCTTCTTCTTTATCTCAATAAGACTACCACCAGGATTCTAAGTCATAGCTGTTAGCTGCCAATTACTGTCACCAAGCTTGCCGTCTATGATTTTTGCCAGATCATTTAGTTCAATGTATAAATAGCTTGAGGGGTTATTTATCAAAGAGTGAGCTCACTTTTCAAAGTGAATTTACCACACTACTGATCAATTTGTTCATTGTAATGGAAAATTGTGCATCTTCATTATTTAGCAAATTGACACTGCAATGGAGATAATCATTTCATAGTAATTTATGAGTATTTTTAGAGCAAATAATTTTTATCTATAGTACTTACTTTTAGCTGCCATTTCTCTGCCCATTGTCTCAAAGTGGTAATATTTTTCTGTAGTGGAAAGATGACTGTGATTCAGCAACCTTATACATTGTATTGACATCTGCAAATAAGAGTATTTTACATTCTGCTCACACCCCTTTTGTACACCACCTACTACTTTAGCACAACCAGAATACATTTAATTCAATTCAATTCTGATTTCTATCACTGGGCCAATGTCCATCCCATGTCCCAATACACTATTTTTAAGCACTAGGATTTTTTAAGCAACATAATCCATATCAAACATATGACATTTAACATATGAGTTAACTCAAAATAGATTACATACACTGCATTGTAGTGGCACTGTGTAATTCTGTGGATAAGTACTAATTTGAATAATATAAACTGTATTCAGAT
>WMED01027638.1:0-10587 GCA_019650415.1 Pipa parva | reverse complement strand
TTTTATTTACGATTTACACAACGTGCCAACTTTTCTGATTTTGGGGTTTGTAAAATGACAACAAGAATTCTAAGCTGAGTCATTCAGTCATGCAAAATATTCCTGGGTTTGAAGTATTTTGCCTTCTGGTAGAGGTTGCCACCTCCTTACCTTTTCTTATGTATAATACAACTTGTATATACTCTTCTATTTTCTGAACTTTCATTCCAAATCAGTATCTCATCACTTAATTGCAGCACAGCCATTTGTTGAGTTCATTCACTGCAGTCACTTTTTACTAAATGTGACACTACTGTGATACTGTGAATGCTGATTGCTTTCAGCTGAGTATGAATTCTTCCCATGAGTACAGGTTACAAGCAAATCAAGGTAACTGCATTTGCTGAAAAGTCAATACTTTTCTTATATTACCTATCATTGATATTACCATTCCTCCCCAACTGTGTTTTCTTGAATGATGTATATTCCAGTATTTCACTAACATATTTTTTTTATCTGATTTTTGTAGTAAAAATCACAGTGTTGAATTATCAGAGTCCAAAGACTGGTCTGTTCCCCACAAAAACTGTTGGCAACAATAAGAATGCGAAGGTACATGACAGTCTATACTGCGCTGCCAGTGCCTGGGCCTTGGCTCTTGCATACAGGTAAAGATTATATATTGATAAGGCAACTGAATAATGTGATATAATGCATATTTAGATTACTGATGCTTTACATAATAGGCTTAAAGCGTAACTCAAGCATGTGGTGCATTATTGAGCTGTGTGCTGGCTGAGCAAGGTATTTGTTTTGAGTTCACTGCATTGGCATCTCCAGGATCCTTTGATTCCAATTGAAGGACCTTTGCTTTATGATGGCAAGCTGATAGTATGGTGTCTAACTCAGAATAGGTTGGCTAACATTTAAGATGCCAGCCAGGCTTATGCCGAAGTGACATTTTAAAGGGACAATATTCTATTAATATTACTGTGTGAAGCAATACAGTAACAATGCACATGTATTATCTAACTTTGTCTACTATTGCTGCACATGAGGCTCTCAACTTGTTGTGTATGGCTTTCAGTGTATTTGGCACATGTCTTATGTAGTCGGCAAAATGTTATCCCACTACTTTTTATCTACTTATTCAACAACTTTCATTTGTTGTCTTACTGTGGGAGTTAGGAAACTACTCATTGCTTTTGCTTTTGACTGATTTTCAGGCATGAAAAATTAGGCAACACTGCTATAGCCTCACATTTAGGCTGTGGAGGTTTATGATTAATTACTTGAAGGCGTGAAAAGGAATAATCACTGTTAATCAACTTCTGAGTGCTGGTACATCATGTTTTTAAGGAAGTTTTTAGTCTTGAGCTTTATTTTGGTTTTTTTTTTAGGTCACGTTTTGTTCTTGTATCTGATGTCATATTAAGTCTACAGGCTACAGCAATTGATCCAGCCTTTTTTAATGATTTTCTGAGAATTCAGATTTAATTAGAATAGATCTTCATTTTTTTCCCACCAGAAAATGGCAAAGAAGCCAACTTGAAAGCTTAAAGCCTCAGGCTTTTCTGTCTCTGTCCTTTGTGGAAATGCAGGCACACATTAAAACAATGTGTAATGTCACTAATGACACTAGAAGGTTGAATGATTTGCCTCTGCAGCAAATAAGATGTTATACCCAGAATGGTGATTAACCCTGTGTAAGTGGAATCCGCAATACCGCCTACAGTAAACAATAGATTTTAGTGCTTTATTCTTTGTTTTTGGAAGATTAACTGTTTGTTTCTTCTGAACAACATTTCATTTCTAAGTAAGTGTCTCAGATTTGAAAAAAATAATTGCTTTATATGAAATTAGTATGTTTAAGTTTCTAAATTTATAGTAATTTTGTTGTGTGGTTTTTTATTTTGTCCGCATACTTAAAATTCCAGTAATTGTTGACGTTTATAATAAAGCCCTGCAACTCTTTTTGACTTTCTCAGGTTGGTTTAGCTGTACTAACGTTTCATATCATTGATATCATTTATATTATAATTATTGTGGTCTAGATCATTCTCTTCCCGAAAAGCTCTTTTACAATGTTGTTCCAGCTCGGCTCCACAAAAGCTGCTGTGACTGGTTTAGCCAATAGTAGGCTGAAATAATAAGAGCTTCCATTCTGATGGATGGTATACTACATATTTCATGAAGCTTATAAGTGAGAATAGTAACAACCAAGAAAATCCATAGCCCTGTGCTTTTGTATATGTTCACTCTATCTGCAGATAACTGATGACAACCCTCTGATCCATACAAGATCCACTGCTAATGCTCTGAGTCTTTATGGAATAATTGCAGGACAAGGATTGTAAAGGATTAACTTGAAGTAAATCTAATGTAGACTATTCAGATCTTTGGTACCCTATGGCACTCTATGCAGATTGGAACTTTTAATAGCTGAAACTGATCTAGAGGACAAAGATAACAGCAAAAGCATAATGGCATCCTAAACCACGGCATCCTTATGATATCCTGAAATTGGAACTACAATAACAGACACTGCTTTAAAAGGAGGTACTGGTTATTGTTTGCAATTACTGTTAAAATGCAATCTTTTGAAAGTTTTTTTTTTTTTTTTTTCTCCTGTTTGTTGGTTGCAATGCAAACATAAGGCAATACAATACTGTGCTGGTTCTCCCTGGGTCTGAGATGGATGACGTAATTATTTCAGTGCAAGTTCCTCGTTGGAGCACCGTGCAGTCTCCCAAACATATATCAAAATAATGGAAAAGAAGAACCACGCACAACCTGCTGCAACACTTTATTGGGTGATGGTAAAACACAACATATTTTATAAAGGGCGTAAGACCTGAAACATGTTGTGTTTTACCTTCACCCAATATAGGGTTGCAGCACAGCTGCATGAGCGTGGTTCTTCTTTTCCATCAGTTTGATATAAGTCAATACAAGTCAGGAATTCAACTTTAAGTTTTTTTTTTTCCCCTCAAACCCCAAGTAAATTCCCTGGTGTTACTGGTCCCGGCCCTGTGTCAATGCATCTCCCAGAAATCCTGTGGTCTTCAATCCTGGCAGCGCAGGCAACATTGTAGCTGTAAACCAAAAACTTCACATCTTTAATATCCTCAATCCGCAGTAACGGATTACTGAATTTACTATCACTTTATTTATAGTACATATAGCACGAAAATCTTCTACAGTGCTTTTACATAAATTAACCATTCACTTCAGTCCCTGTAGAGTTTACATTCTAGTTTCCCTATTCAATCATATACACATGGCTACTCACAGACTAGGGTCAGTTTAGTTATGCCTCAGTTAACATTGTACATATTTCAGATGTCAAAGTAATCCGGGGAACTCCTTGAGGAAAAATAAGCAAGTACTGAGATAACCTGCTGATCTAATCCTAGTCTACAGTGTCTCTAATCCACTTCTCCTGCTGCACATCCTATAAAATAATATCAGAGCTATAACAGATACTTGAAATAAGGGAGTGCTAGGCTGCCTACCCATGTCAAACTTCCCTAAGATAATTATAATCTATGATATTATTTATTAGCTGTTCAACTATATATTTTTTTTATATGATTGAAATTATTTTTGTTTGTTTGGAATCCCCGTAAACATAACATTAATATTACTCTTTAGCTGTTGACATTGTTATTGTTCATGTTTATATGATTGTAATTATCATTGAATGCTAGATTTTTTATGTATTCCATGAGTACAACTCATAAGTGGTATGAATACCACTTCATTTTATTTTTCTTTTAAACTTAAAGCCCACACTTTTTATGCAATGTATGCTCTATAGCTGCCGTTAGCATTGACAGCCCACCCCAGCTCTTACAGTATTGGCACACTACTATACAAATGGTATGCTACAGTGGAAATAAAGCGTATTATTCCCTTTAGATTTAACTGGAGACAACTGAGCACAGTTGCAGACATTGTAATGCATTAAAGCACCTGTGGATATATTTGCTGCTGGTTAAAAGGAGATTTTATGGAGTTGGTTAAAATGAGCTTTGTCGCCATGGATTGAAACCGTTCTGCATCAGAGTGAAATAGCACATGCAGTGGCTTTTCTGTAAAGAAAGGTATTGGGTTTCTCAGAGGTCCCTGTAATTTCTTGACCAGTCACTTTTTAGATTTGTTGGCTCTTGACAATGGTTTGTTGCCTTGTTATCCATTTATCTCTTTACCAATCAGTCTTTCCATTTCACATTGCTGTTGGTAGTGTAGACTTGCTGTTAATTAGCTACTTTTGCAATATCCCATCTGGGATGTTCGACTACCACAATTTCCCCCGATATGATGAACTGTCCATCCAGGACTAGCTTCAATCAACTAAACCTCCGTTTACCCAGCTGCTGTGTCTTTTACATACCTATATAACTAGGCACCATCTATTGTACATTACAAGTCTTTCTTGATTTTGAGATGAAAAATTCTCAGATTAGTTTCTGTTTGTCAAAGAGATTCATTGCATTATGCTCTTTGCTTACCTTGATGTCTGCACCTCTTTTTCTTGCCTCCCTTTACCTGTATATGTATTAAAACCCCATTACATTAGGAATATATAAAAGGCATTGAATGTGGTCAATTTTTAAAGGACCAGTAACACCCAAAAAAAAAAAAAATTCCTATTTGTATTAGCATGGCAGTTATAAAAATACAGCATTTGTAAAATTATCAAATTGTATTGCTTTCTTTCTGTTCTTATTTGATAGTAGACATGCAACAGATCTCAATCATCTCCATTGTTTTCTATGGTGCTTTACATAAAGCATGTTTAGAAAGTGTGTCCTAAAGCCCGATTTATAAAGTTAATTACTTTCTATACCCAATTTAGAATTTTTGCATGTACTGATTTAAAATATAGTAACGATAAATGCATTTGGGGCCTTTTTATTCTTGGTGTACTTTTACCATACTTACAGTACTATTTTAATACGCTGTTGATTTCTTGGCATGATAACTTTCACTTCTGCAGAACATCTTTAATAGTGCTTAGAGCCACTGAATGTAACAGGAACATATAAAATGCAGCTCCTTGCTTCATTGTTATTACAAGGTTTTAACCAATTATGCATACCCAGTCTTGTACACTTAATGCATATTATTATGATAGGTGAATATGTAATTGAATGGTTCTTTTTAAACTCCATTACCTTTGGGGTACAGATCATTCATCCCTAGCCAATCATTCGTTTAAAGGATTAGCATAAATTCTTTGAAATTGCTGCCATTATGAAGAGACCTAAAATGCTCCAAGCACATAATGATTTCACTCACAGAGAAAGCTTGAACATTACATTAAATCACCACAATCCATGAAAACTGTATTCCTGTGCATCACAACAGCATATTAATTATTGAACTTTAGCTTTAAAAAAAAAAAAAAAGTTATAAATCACAATTTGGGACAGTTTCTCAGATTATGAATTTGGAAGCACAAATCATAGCATATTTTATCGGAACAATATTGTTCAAACTGAAAAAAGTTTAGCAAAATATTACTTCTTTCTCTAGAAGTAGCCAAAACCCTGCAAAAAAGTAATAAAGTACATAAAACAAGATCTGTTGACACCAATAGAGGCAAGCTGGAAAAAAACAAGACCCATGGAGGGCATTTAAAATGATTGATTACCTTGAGTTTGCCAAGATAGGCCCAGATAATCTTTTAATATTTTGGAGCTATATTCTGTGCTCAGATTAAATGGAGTGTTTATCTTGCAGTGGGTTGTTCAGTTTGGGTCAAGTCATAATCTAGATTGTGTTCTGCAGTAAGAACTTTACATTTACTGATATTGTAGTAATATTTTTTTAGTCATGTGGTCCTGGATGCTTTGTCATTACAAAAGAAATGGTACACAGCACCAGGCCATGAGCTGATGTTTTAGGGCTCAGTCGCATGATGAGGTCTTGGTGCCATTTTCAAAAAACCTATAAAAGTTATAGTAATCACGGGCCATTGTATGCAATAGTGACTTTGTATAAGTATTAAACCATGTTTAAATTGGTTGTAAATATTTTGTTATTGAGCTTATATGAAAAGTAGTCATTCATTATGTATGCATTTTGATGCTCGTGTAAAAAGGCATTGAGTGATACTGGCCTTACTACTGCAACATGCTTGGGGATGAAAAACAATCAGAAATCTTTATTGACACCCTTTAATTTATAGACCATTCAAGTTGACTCTGCATTATTGTTTATTTTTAGCAATCTTTACGGTAGTCTGTGGCACAAATTTGTACTGTGTTGTAGAAACATTTTTTATCCTATACCTCCCTTCAGTAATATAATTTGCTTAGGAGGAAAACAAATCTTAGCATATTTGTGAGGAATAGTGAAAATGCTGCATTAAAGGGCAGGCGCTTGGTATGAAACTAGTTCTAATTTAACTGGCTGCAAAGTCTGGGGGTCTGTGTCTGGTCTTTGCCTTCCAAGAGGACCACATGTTCTCTTATATTCTCTGAACAGAATGCATTTAAATAAAGGAAGGTTGTTAGCAATATATGATAGAATTTTTATTTTGCTTATAGCTGATGTTGACAAACATCCAGAGCATGGCACATATGTTGAATACAGAGTGCGTTCCTTTTATTATTATTATTATTATTATTATTATTATTATTATTATTAAATTATTTTTTTTTTTGTAACTGGATTGATAGCAGACATAGGTGGGAACGTTTAAAAGTGAATGTGATTATAAATGTGAGGCTGAATTTGTGGGGGGTGAACTCCTTCTGACATTGTTAAAACAGCTGTTGAATTACCCCATGACTGCTGCAGAAAGTCTTGTTGGTGCAACTGACAAGGTTTGGAGTAAACAAACCTAATGGATATGCCAGTTGCGATGATAAGAAGTGCTTAACCTGAGCATGTTCAGTTTGTTAGTTTTGATGAAACTCGGGTGGGGGCGGGTCTCTGTGAGGAACTGTTGAAACTTGCGTAGACCCAGAAGTGAGAGGAGCATTGATGTATTCATCTGATGATCTTTTGATCATACACTTCATTACTAAGGTTACATTAGTCAGGTAAGTATCAAGTACCACTATAGTTTCCCTTTAAGGGGGAGAGGGGAGGTACTTTACAAATGTTTTTTCATGCTCCAGCACTGTCGATGCTCCCTGTAACTTGCCGATGTCTTCGGCCCTTGACGGGCTGTGATCCTCTTTATTTACTGTTCCTGCGAGTTTCATGGAATAGAGAGTGCAGTAGAAGTTTTATGTCAGAAAACTGGTTGAATGAATTAAAAATTGCTACATTAAATATAAAAGTTCCTTAAATACTATCCTATATAGCAGGGATGGCAAACCTATGGCATGCATGCCATCGTCACAGTTGCCTTCAGCGCAAGCTGTGGACCCGACTTGACAGTTTTCAGGCAGGATCCATGGCCTACACTGAAGGAGCGCTCGCTTGTTGTGGAGCTCTCCTTCCCTGATACAGACGCGCTCCTCCCCCAACACAGGCGTGATGATGTCACTCATCAGCGCTGGCACTATGGGGGATGGCGCTGGTAAGTGACTTCACATTCTCGGCACTCTGTGCTGAAAAGGTTCGCCACCACTGATGTGTAGTATGTCTTATCTCTTTAAAAGGCATGCCTTATTCATTTCCTACAATTTTAGAAAATAGAAGATTCTAATTAATTTTAGTTTAAAAATCAAAATGTTTCTTTATTAAAAAAAGAAAGTTATTGGTTGGACAGCCACTTTCCATCTGTTTGTCTGCTGTTATCCCAGCAGCAGCAATAATGCATACACACAATATGCACTGCCAAGGAGTAGGCTTGGAGTAGCCAGATGAGCTACACATGTATTACTGATATCTATTGCAATATAACTAATCACAAGTGGGCCCTGGTGTAAAATTTGGGACCGATCTCATTTGTCTCCCTGCCCAAACAGCCAAGCCTTCAGTTATTATTTTTTTTAATCCAATATTATCTATTTAGCGTTATCTTTTAGTTCCTGCATGTGAAACTATTTGTTGGCTATATTTTGGTGCAGTTTTCTTGTTATTTGATATAAGATACATTGGTATGTTCCAATTGGGGTCCCATTAAATCCCTGGGTCCCTGTGTGATTGCTAGTTACACACAAACAGGAGGGAGATATATGAATAATGGGGAAAAACACTTCTCTAGCGTATTCCTACATGAAACAAAGAGAGACTACTGATTTCCTGTCTCAAGCAATGCAGAGGTGCATGGAAGTGAAGATACACTTACACTACAATATCTAATGTAAAACACAACAGAAAGCACGTGGAAGACAAGTGTGCTGATTCTTTACCTCTTGACAAATTTGGTTAAAACACTGTGGCAGACTTATACTGTCATAATAATACAGGGCTCTCTTCTCCCTAATGTGTGAAAGCGATGCTCATGTAACTCTTCATTCAGTGCCTTATGTGAGCGTCACAAGATATAGTTAGTTAGTGTGCCTGGCAGTTGCGCCTTGCAGAGGCTCTGCCCCCCCTGTCCCTAAGAGCTCTGGTGATCCAGCTAGTTACTTGTCTGGAGATGTAGTTGAATAATTTATTTTTAAAGAATGCAAAATAGTAGTACTATATGAAAACCTCTCTCTTTCTGACACGCACATTCGCACTAATATAGACTCCTATATTAATACAATACATTTGTTTTAATACTTTCCACAATGGCTGGGTGAGTAATAGGTCACTGTTTGTATTTAGTGCTGGGCATCTCCATCAGTCAATCTGCTTTGGAATTGTGACTTTTTGAGGCTTTATAGGAAAACTTCATTGGAGATTTCATGTTCCTGTTGCCCTGGTTTGTAAGAATGTGTTTGCTTGTTAGCATTGTTCTCATAGAAAGAAGTTTGACCTGTGTTGGCTGCCACTACCTCTTACTTTGATATATACTGCAGGCATCGATGTTTACTTCTTTTTCTTATTACTGTGCCTCCAATTTATTTCCATGGTTATCTCTCTTATTCAGGCGCATTGATGATGACAAGGGAAGAACCCACGAGCTGGAGCATTCTGCTATAAAATGTATGAGGGGAATTCTCTATTGTTATATGCGGCAGGCTGATAAGGTAAAATATTGCACTTTTAAAGACCATTACAAGCAAAGCAGTGACATTAATGTATGTGATCCCCTTAACTTTTACTTTCTATACGAATCAACATTCATCTTCATTAAAGCTTTGTTTGCAGTTCTACTTGCTTGGAAGAGTTACTAAGACAGGTTGTTTTCACTTTTAATGAGACAACATAGACTGCCATATGAATGATGCAATCAGAGCTATGTATACCTGCAGAAAGTGTACATTGGATTCCTCCCAGAGCATATGTTGAAGGATCTACCTGGAAGATCATTAATGATGGCTTTCTGCCAACTTGTAGCTCTAAAATTGAGTATTGAGGGCCTAGGGAATCAGGGAGCTGTAGGGCTTACATTTGTAATTTTTAAGCAGATTGCTAAGAAGGGCCCAGCTTTTAACTTCCTTTCCTTCCCCCTCCACAAAGTTTCTCTCTAATTGCGTCAGGTGAAAATTAATTTAATATGGACCCTCAAAACTACAGAGAGCTATTACAGTCCTAAAATATGGATTCAAGACATATTTATTTTAGTTACAGTTATACATGTTAATAAAAGAGAATAAAGATTAAGATAGATATTTATTTGTCAATTCTACATATGTACATAAGGACATACAAGGATTGAAATTACATTACTCATCTCACCAACATACGTGACGTTGAGAATAGGCAATATTGTTACGTATATACTCGTGTATAAGTCGAGAAATTTAGGTAAAAAAAATCATTTAAAATAGTATACTCAACTTATACACGAGTATTGCTAGGTTTGAAAGCAAGGGGGCGCTGAGAAAAGTTGAGGGTATCAAGAGGGGCTTGGGAGACGGTGCGCAGATCCTGAGTAGGCTGGAGGGATGGTGCTGAGAAGCCGCATATTGACCCGCAGAGGGTCAGAGACAGTGTGCATGGATCCTTAGAAGCCTATGCTGTGCACAACGAGTAGTGGGAATAAAGGTTCCCCAGCAGCAGCCAGCGTGCGTTCCAGCGCAGAAACATCACATCCGGTGAGAGGAGGTGGGAGGGGCATCCTTGTGCAGGTGGGGAAACATCGCAAGTATTCGTGACAGAGGGAGAGACTGGAGCCGGGAAAGTGCGGGAAGGCAGCGCTAGGTAAGGGACTAAAGAGAACCGACTTTTTACACCGCACTGTTTTCTCTGCATTGGTCTTTCCCTGCCCACAGTATACTCTGCACAACACCCCCACTATACCTTGCGCTGTACCCACCCTGACCCCCACTATACCCTACACTGTACCCACTCTTATCCCCACTATACCATGCGCTGAACCCCCCCTGACCCCCACTATACCCTGCGCTGTACCTACCCTGACCCCCACTATACCCTGCGCTGTACCTACCCTGACCCCCACTATACCCTCAAAATTATTATTATGTACTTAATTATGTACGTACTTATTTTACACTGGGAATCTGTATATTCAACGTACTATACAGTGGGGAAAAAGTATTTAGTCAGTCACCAATAGTTCAAGTTCCACCACTTAAAAAGATGAGA
>WMED01027637.1:0-10588 GCA_019650415.1 Pipa parva | reverse complement strand
TTTTGGCTGTTCATAGATACTGTGTTGCTAGTTTTGGCTGGTCATAGATACTGTGTTGCTGGTTTTGGCTGTTCATAGATACTGTGTTGCTGGTTTGGATCTGAAGCTACTGAGTTATTTGTTGTGGCTTTATAAAATGTGTAATGCTGATTTGACTTATTGAACTAATTTTCTGGTTTTGGTTGTTTTTATATTTGTAGATGGTTTTGGGTGTTTGTAAACTGCATTTCAAACCAAGTTATTATCCCCCAAGGTAGCAAATGGTTTTAGGTGAATTCCCTGCACTATGCTTGAGAATTCACATTCATTTGCCTAAAAGGCTATGCCCTAAATTTTAACTATCTGTCATCTGATACCAGGCAAATTGTCATGTAGCAGGCTGGATTCTGACTCACTGTACAGAAATACTCACGTACTGACAATGCAATGTCAATACTGATTTCAATACTAGGAAGTACATTTATTGTGTCAAGTCTAGCTCTACTGAAGTTTACTGCAAGATTATCCATATTATTCACATAATTTAGATGCCTGGCCATAAGAGAGTAAGTCGACTAATACCAGTGCATCAGTTCACAACATTTTTACCAGCAGCTGGTGAATAATGACATTGATACTGCACACAAGATGTATGTATGTATCTGTGTATGTATGTATGTATAACTTTATTTATAAAGCACCACAAATTGACACAGCACTGTACAAATCAGCAATATAAATATAGTACAAGATAGGGGTAACAAGCTCCCACCAAAAGCACATACTACATGGTTGACATAAAGTACCTTTTTATAAACACTGCCCACAATGGCTGCCCTAAGTCTCATTCCAGTGACATAGCAAATATAGTCATGTTGATGAAGGAGAAGAGACTGACCACATGGACAGATGAGCAGGAGGACAGCAACTAGAAAGCCTTGCCAAGATGGGGCAGATGGGACCTGTAGTAGATGCAAGAGTGACCTAGCAAAGACAAAGAGAAAATGTTAATATCTCTGTTAATTATAACAGGATTGTGCTCTGTTGCCCTCTAGTGGCACCTGGGAGCCAGTATCAGTTCATGTCACATCATACCGCCAATTTACAACCAGGAATCCTCCTGGAAATACAAGTTTGAGTTTTGACTCAAACTGATGTCAACGAATGGTTTGACAGGTACTGCCTGGGAGTGATGAGGGGTTGTAAAATCAAAAAAAAAAATCACACTAATGTTACATTTGGCATAACATTGTATCAAATATAGGCCAGCAATGATCGTACCCTAACCACATGCATACAACTCATCACCCTTATGCAGGGAACACAGTACGTAACCGCTCACCATAACCTTAGTTTGAAAATGAGATCATCTTCATAAATACCTTACTAGCAAAGGACTTATGAACAGGAAAGCTGTGTACAGAACCATGAGTAATGCAGACAGCAGAAAGTATAGGCCGAAGGCACGGAATATAACTTTCTGTAGAGATTTTAGGCTCAGACGCATGTGCTGAGTTTTCAGGAGCAGCTCGGTTTCACTTTTCTCTAGTTGGGGTATCCAGTTATCATTATCCAGAGATGGAGAGAATGTCATCGGCCCCTCTAACCTGCCAATAAAGGAGGTAGTATGGTTATTTATAATAATATGATTTTATGTGAGCTAAAATTCTATCATGTTCATTGATTTGCTTCAAGAAAATAACATTATTACTGGAGATGGCCACAATCCAAGGCGCAATCCATGAGTGACATCTATTAGTTATTACTTACAAATGACTACAACCAAAGAACACAGGGTTATTGACTAAAGTGAGAATTTGACTGTCAAATTCTCAAGGAGCGGAATCCCATAGAAAATCCGCGACCACGACAAATTTCCGATTGTAAAGTTGCAACTGCAACAATGTTAAAATCTGCAACTGCGACAATATTTCCTTAGTAAAGTTGTGACGTGACAATATTCTCATTATAAAGATGCGACTGTGACAATAGCAGTCAGTTGTGACTGTCTTTAGCTGGATAATTCACACCTTTACGCAACAATTTGGACTTTAGCCAATAACCCCCCCCCCACCCTCCCAATCCGCATCTGAACAACTTAAATATCTACATCAGGAGTAGACAACTCATGGAATTAAGCCTCCTTGTTGTGACTCTCTTCGGTCTTCATTGACAAAAGAAAAAAAGAATAATGGTTATTTATCAATGTAATTTTTATTTATATATTATTTTATTTTTGTTTTCTTCTTTTCTTGTGTTTGTTGTATTCTGTTTCTGTAACAGGAAACATTTTTTTAAAAATTGAAATTTTTAAAGTTTATAATGTGGTGTTATATTTTGCGGCTCCAGACTATATTTCTTTAGTGGAAGAAGGGGAAAAATGGCTCTTTTGATAGTAAAGGTTGCCTACCCCTGGCTTATACAAATAAGCATTACATGAGTTAAAGCTAATATAACCTTACGGTAAACATGATGGGGACAAATACAGTAAATAATACTTAACATGGGGCTATCAAAGAGCAAGTTCACCAGGTAAAGTGAATTTGCAACATTCGAGGGCGAAATTTATCAAATGCGGAATTTGTACCGCATGATCGTATTTCCGATCGATTCCCAATCGCACAATCGGAATTTCGATCGATTCCGATCGCATGATCGGAATTTCGATCGACTCCTGATCGCATGATCGGAATTTCGATCGATTTCTGATCGAGCGATCAGAATCGATCAAAATTATGATCGTGCGATCGGAATTTAAGTTCGGGTGATCGTTTCGCCTTTAATAAATTTCGCCCATCTGTGCCAATTTTCCTGTCAAGTCAATTCTGCACATTCTCTAAACTGCACATTGTTGTGGTGATGACCAGTGTTGAGTCATCTTGGGCCCACCAGAGAAGATGACCGCAGTCGTGACTTTACTATGGAAATATTGACACAGTCGCAACATTAAAAAATTGTTGTGGTCACAACTTTACAATGGGAAATTGTCGCAGTCATGGATTTGCTATGGGAACTCGCTGTTTGAGAATTTGACAGTCAAATTCTCTCTTTAGTCAATAACCCACTAACTATTTTAAATGAAATGTTGCTAACAGTAAGGGACTGTAAATCCCCACATTCACCATTTTTACTTGGCAAAGTCTAATCCGCGGATTTATGCCAGTACACTTTGTAATTCAGCATAGTCCGAACTTACCCTACGATCCTTCGCCTCTGTTCGCACAGACTGTTACGCGCTCGTTGATGTAATGCGCGCGGTCATCAGCAAACGCTTTAAAGGGACTCCATTCTCGGCAAGGCGTTTCAAGTTGAGCCTCGTCGAGGCTGGAATCCCTTTAAAGCGTTCGCTGATGTCCGCGCACAGCACATCAGCGAGCGCGTAACAGTCTGTGCGAACAGAGGCGAAGGATCAGAGGGTAAGTTCGGACTATGCTGAATTATCTCTTTTGGGGTGACCTGTCATTCTAACAAAAGATGAATATCTTGTTATTGCATTTGTGACAAAAAGAAACAAAATCACCACAATGTTGTGAATTGTGAGTGAATTTGCCACATGACAAAAATGAATGATCATTGCTGAATATGCAAATTTTAAGAAACTGCAAAATGTTGTTAATTCATAAATTTACTTAATAATTTGCTTTTTGATTAATATTCCGCAGATGTTTTTATGATCCAGTAGCGGGTGCTATTAACCTGATATTGCAATGACGATTGAATGGGAATGGTGACATTAAACACTTTATCTAATATAGATGGACAGAAGAAGATGGAAAATACTGCAACTTTCATTGCTCTGGTTGATTTTTCTAGTCAACAGTGTGTTTACATATGATTTGGGCCAGCTGTTAGCTGGCCAGTCCTGTCTAACCTAACCGGTTTGTAAATACCCTGGCAGATGGGAATAACAAAAAAGCAATTGATTGGTTATTGCTGTTGAGGGATCAGTGAGCTTCTATGGACTGACCAGTGCAAACGATGGCCTATTGAGCAATGTAACTGATGTCTGCAGTGAGTACAAAATGTTAGGGATTCCTGTCTGTCAGGTTGTAGGAGTCATGATTTCTAATGGTAGCCCTGGTTCTCTGCCTGCATGAATAGAAAAGGTAGTCAGAGATGACCAGGATAGTCATCAGGACCTTTTAAGATCTTTCAGAATTATGAAAGAACAATAATTAAATGAGCAGACTACATGGACTAAATAGCCATTTTTATAACATAAAACTACATACCAAGAACTTACAATTGTGTTCTTTTCTGTTCCTTCTGTACAGCATTAGAAAATGTGGCTAAAATGTCTTCTGCTGTGTCAGATTTCCTCAGAGACCATACATCTTCTTCCTTTAAGGGCTTTCTGTAGCCTTTAAACATCATTCTTTAAGAAAGAAAAAAACTACATTATTAATATTTTTTTAAGGAAACATCATTGAGAAACCTGAGTGCAGCTCCTAAAAAGCCATTTCATAACCTTGCATATCTACAATGCCTAGCTGTTGATTTCTGATTTTTGTTTTTTTTCCCATGGCCGGAACTGGAAATGGCCTGCAATGAGGTCATGGAAGTTACACATCATATGTGGCAGCTTCTATGGTGCAGCAAACTGCTATTCACTACAAAAAAAAATCACAACATTCTTGTGTCTATAACTTTAAGAACTGAACATTTGGCTTTAAACTTGAATTTTATTTCTGCTATTCTATATTTAAGTGTATGATCAAACCAACACCCTAGTATAAAGCCTCAACACAAACCATTTGTCCTGCTCTTGAGCCAAAGGTTTGTAAAAACAAAAACTAGATATAATATTATACATACTGTATATACAGTAGACTTTATTGACCCTTTACTTACTCTGTAAACCAGCTGAAGGTAATTTGTGAGATAAAGGATGCATCTACCAATGGGCATGGATTCTGTGAAGGAAAGCAAAACAATGTATCAAGAAGGCAGAATTTTTAAAAAATTCTTTTTATTAATTTTCAAACATAAAAATAACATAACAAACAGAGACAAAACACACAAAAAAATACAATTCATGCAATCTAGTATATGGTATAAATGTCAGTCTATTCTTTTTTTAAGCACGTGATGTGCTTGTTGTCTGTAAAAATGAAAAATAGCTTTATAATATAAGAAAATATTGCAATTGCAGCAAGAGTTCTACTGAGTATGTTTGGGCCCCTTAGCTCAGGGGTTAATTGCTGGAAAACTGAACGAAATATCCAATAAATAAGAAAAAAAAAATGTATGTTTTGGGATACTCCAATAACGACAAATAGTTTTAGCTTTTACCTCCCCTTTAAAAGGGCAAAAAAATGTCCCACATCAGACCCCTCACCCCACATACCTTTAAGGTGTGGGAGAGTCTTAGGACAGTAAATCAATATTTAAGTTTAGAGCTTTAACCCAAGCTTATGTTAGGGGTTGGGGACCTTATTTAGGAAATGGGCCCCAAAAACTTTATCTTAGGGCCTCCAACCCACCATGGCAATGAGGGTTTGGGTGAGGGACTAAACTGACCCCCATTAGTTCAAATTATTTTGCATACCCAACTGGGTGATTCAGGCAGGGGGAAGGGAAGAGATCATATCGCAGGGTGGAAGCATGGAATACTAAGGCCCACTGCAGAACTGGGGGCTGATATGGTAGTAGCAGTGTTGTCTGTAATCAGGCCTCATTGCTACACTGCTATGAATAAAACAAAATATACGTTTCTTGGAAGGTTTTGTCTGTCTAATGTTTTGTTTGATTATTTTAAATTGAAACATAAAGATATTTAGTCTGCAATTGCCAGGATACTGTAACAGATTCCTAAAACAAAAAGGCATTGAAATTCATCGATGGAATCAATGTGGAGTGCAATGCATGACTTGGTGCTAGGGTCCTTGCTGGCCAAAAAGAATGTTTTTAAATACGTAGTACATGTGTTTGCTAATATGCCATATCCTCCATGCCCATTCTGATATAACTGCCCATTAACTATGTAGAAAGACAAATCAACACAATAGAGAATAGGAATGGGCATACCAGTTCCTTGTTTATGTTGGCAAAGAACGGGGGCTCATCACTGAATGTAGAGAGTACAGACTGGAGCAGCACTAAGATGAAGTACAAGACAAAAAGAGTGTAGCGCACCTTGTCAATCTCTGGAGCCTTCATGAAAGGAAGAAAAAGAAAGATAAATGAATTAAGTCTGTTAGAATAAACACTCTAGAAATATCTATAATTATAATACAGTACAAGTGGGTTGAGTTTGGAGAGATCCAATGTAGCAGCCTGGTTTGACAATTCTCCAGTAATTAATGGTAAATGTGACTAATTGAGAATAGAATAATGACTGTGAATCAAAAGTTTCACTCATTAGGAATACTAATAATTCCTGATTGGTCTTTGAGAAGGGTTAAAAAAAACAAACATCCACTTTCTGGACTTCTCTCTGTATACTTTTACTAGGAGTTTCCACCTTGAGCTGTGCACCACTTATTGTTAAATAATAGTTTAAGTATTTTGATCTGTTCCATATAAAAATTCTGGACTGCTTGTGAAACATAATGGTTTAATGATAGCTCACTACCTGCCTGGCCCGATCCTTCCTATTCTGTGCTGTGTAGCCAGTGGCAAGCAGACCATTGCACAATACTGAATTGGGAGGTGTCATGAGCAGATACCCTCACTGGAGGGGAGGAGATGGCGACTACGGGCAGTAAACACAGTGGACTTGATGCTAGCAACCACCAGGGTGTGGAGTCAGTGTTCAACCAGAGCTCCTGCAAGGAAGTTAGGTCTTAGATGCAAGCAGCATTCAGGTCACGACCCCTGGGGTTGCTGTCCACAGATGGTGAGGTACCCAAATGGATTAACAGAAAGAGTGGTCAGAATTCAGGCAGAGGTCAAGGCAAGTGGATAACAGGCAGATTTGATAAACAAGCTAAAGGTTAGGGCAGACAGTGTTCAGGCTAAGGTCATATACACAAATATCAGAATGGTAATATAGCACCCAGGAGCAAAATTAGTCCTATAATCGGGCACTGAACATACTGACAGACTCCTTTATATAGGAAAAGGAGTCTGTCACATGATTGTGCTGACTGCGTAATAAGGGTGTGCCCATGTTGTGGATACTCATGATGTCAGCAGACACATTTATCTTGCTATTACAGGTATTTAATTCTGGAGAATGCTCCATTCAGGACACAGCATTTTAATAACAATTAAAGGTTTTTACATTTATGCAGCCTGTTTGTGTAATAAAATTAAACTGTAACACTGTTGCCAGTGTAAATCACTCAAAAGTAAAACAAAAGTTTCCACTGTAAAACAGACCGTAACTGTTTCTGTAGACTACACATCTACATCCAGCAATGATACAAGCTGCATTTCATTTACAGTATTATTTCATTATTTCATTTGCTTTTGGGACAAACTTGTATTTTTAAAGCATTTCTTCAAGTCTAAAAGAGTTAATGATAGTGATTTCAGGGCTCTGAAATCATATCAAAGCAAAAGCAATGAATTGCTCACCGATGAGATGGCTGTGGTGATCTTCGTTCGTAATTGAAAAGTAGCACAAAGTAAAGCCAGTAACCAAAATAATAGGAGTAAAGCTGAAGAGCGCACGCCTTGCATCCGTTCATACTGCACAATACATGTCGCCAGGAGCTGCCATTAATGATATTGGAAATAAAACAAAGACAACATTAGTTATTGCATTTGTAGCACACTTTGGCTCCAACCAGAAAAGGATATTTTCTTTTGCTATTTTCTTTTGCTATTTTCTAAGGTTTGTTTGTTTTTTTGTATTATGGGCTAAATTCCATAAGTTATTCCATTAGTAATTACAAACTGACATATCGGATCTCTGAGGGTCAAACCTATCTTTTTTTTTTTAATTGTGTGATGAAACAATGACACCTGGGTAATACCGACCATGTCATAAATGAACTTCATTTCAAAACAAACAATGCTTCGCAGTTAATTGGAGATGATATCGCATAATAACTGTACAAATGCTATACCGTAAATATAACTTGGCTTACACAAGACAAGGCATGTTGACAAATCAGCTGTGTTATTTTGCACACACCACACATTCTTCATAGGCCTGCGCCAATAAACTGTACAAACTGTAAGTGTAATACTAGCACTGATAATAACTGATATAATCTCTGTGTCAGGATAGAAATGAAGTGTACAAGCACATACTGTATTTAATGGGTGAATATCATTAATCAATCGATTTAATTTGATTTTTATTTCATTCCAGATAGTTTTACATGTCAGTTATGGAATAAATAAAGTTAATGGTCTTGCTAAAACCTCTAACTAACGTAAGTGTTCTATATATAGACTTATATTATAGTATATATTGATGTTATAATGAACACTCACAATAACACTGACATCCTTACCGTATGTCTTTACCCATGACTACTTCACAGTGCAATGGGCTTTGACATTTCAGTTATTTTAATCTGTCCGTTCAGAAACATTGTACAAGTTGTAGAAATGAAGATAATGAATTTGATTTGCCACAAGTAGACTCTCCGGTGCATTATGGAAATGTATTTTAAACTATATTTAGGTTTTAATTTACTTTGAATTATGGGTTCACAAATTGGACTCTGACATTTAAGCCTTTCTCAGAAAAAACAAACAAACCTTGCTTGGCCTTTTTACCACTCTGGGTTGAAATTTACTAAAGTTGAAAACAATTTTTTTGACTTTTTCACCCATTTTGCGGCCATTTTTTGCCCTGAAATCAGGTGAAAAACAAGAAAAAAGCATGTTTTGAATCTTTCTGCCCCCTTTTTTTGCTACTCATTTTATATCATTGGCCAGGCATCTTCTCTAGCCGGCGTCTGATGGATTGTGTTTTGGGAATACAGCTGTATATTATAGGGTAATATACAGTAATATAATATAGAGTATTTACCTACATCCAGGGCTCAGCAGGGGCTGTAAATACATGTAGACTTAGGGGGTTATTCAGGAAGCTCCGAAGTGAGGCGAACACTACGCGCCTCACTTCGGAGCATCCTGAATAACCCCCTTAGAGAAAGGCAGAGGCTGCCATGGAAGGTCCAGTAAGCAATACCTAATATGTCATATGGTAGTGAAGAAACAGTATTCTGAGTTTAAACAGATATAATTGAAAAGAATACAGGGAATATATACTTTACCATTGATGATCCGAGAATGAGAGGGCTGATGAGAAATACTGGGGCTTGACGAATGTGATGAGTCATGTTCCAAACTGTGTAAAATAATTCTGTATAGCAAATCATCACCAGCAGAGCCCCAAGGCACTTTAAGAGTAGAAATAATCCCAGATTAGCATTTTTATAAGATAGATAGAGATATAGGGGGGAATTCACTATGTTCCGAAGTGAGGTGCGTAGTGTTTGCTTCACTTCGGAAAGACTGAAATGTGCATGCTAATGTCCTGCACGCGGACATCAGCATGCACATTTCAGTCTTTCCGAAGTGAAGCAAACACTACGCACCTCACTTCAGAACATAGTGAATTCCCCCCATAGACAGATACAGTAGCTATATAGACTTGTGCTTCAACACATTGTTACAGCTCTTATTACCCATCTATCTGTGTATGTAAATCTTCCCATTTAGATTGTAAACTCTACAGGGCAGGGACCTCCAATCTCTTGTGTCAAACTCAACCTAGCGCTTAAAGTGAAGTATCCTTGTGATTTTATACTTGTATTGTTTAATACAATTTTCCCATGTCTGTATTATATTTGTATTGCTGAATTGTACAGCGCTGTGTATGTTTGTGGCGCATTATAAATAATATTATACATACATACTACATACAAGTAGTTCTTTAAAATGCTGGCATTTGATTCTTTTCTTAGCTCCCAGAAGGTACTATACATACATAAAAAAAGAATATCTTGCCTTTATTCCACGGAGCAACTTGCAGTATTTGTAATATATTTCAACTTTAATGCACTTTCAGTTCCGTGCAAATAATTAAGAGCCAGTTAGGCATCAAATTGTGTATGTTTTTAATTGCACTTTAAAAATACATGTGCCGGTGTCATAGGGTCTACTAGGAGTAGTTTAAAGAAGAACTAATGTCTGAATATTAAAATCATTTGCTGGAAAATACCGATCATAGTTTTTCTTTTTAGCAATTTCAGTATTTCTCTCACTGTTCTTACCAAGCACTGCTGTCTCATGGATCTGAATCACAGCACAAACTGTGTAGGAGGCACTGATCGTTCCTGCCTTCTCCAACACAACAGTGATTTGAACGTGTGCACATCAAGCATACACTGCATCACAGAAGAAG
This sequence comes from Pipa parva, assembly GCA_019650415.1. Classification (NCBI taxonomy): domain Eukaryota; kingdom Metazoa; phylum Chordata; class Amphibia; order Anura; family Pipidae; genus Pipa; species Pipa parva. The sequence continues at coordinate 297 of WMED01027637.1, read as the reverse complement.
CTAAAATATCAGAACTAACACTTAACCAATCATAATTAAGCAGAGTTTAAGTATATTAGAATGGAATGGAATGGAATGGAATAGAATGGAATAGAATAGAATAGAATAGAATAGAATAGAATAGAATAGAATAGAATAGAATAGAATAGAATAGAATAGAAATTTATTGTCACTAGAAATACAAAGTATATCAAGTGAGATTGAAGATGCGACCATAATACAGATATCAGTATTCAGATTACAGATATTAATAAAAATAAATAATTCAATGTATGGATATATAAATATAATATACAG
>WMED01027636.1:0-10588 GCA_019650415.1 Pipa parva | reverse complement strand
CAAAATTCCTGATGGCGGCCCTGTATATATATATATATATATATATATATATATATATGTAAAACACATAGCTTACTTTCCAACTGTATATGTCAAATGAGGATAACTGTAGTTGTGCTCAATTTAATGTTATCATTTCTGAAAATGCTAATAGGATGAACAATATTTAGACTGTACAATGTCCTGGCGGGAGCTTTCTGCCACCCACAGGCTGGGTTTTCAGGCCAGCTCTCTTTGTGAGAAAGTCTATTTGTGCTCTGTTGAATAGACCAGTACAACTGAATAGATCTGTATATTCTTCATGTATCCATGAGACGAAATTTAAGACTTAAAATATTAACTTTAAAGTCTGGAAAATGGATGTATTGTGGTTAATTAAGCAGGCACAAGTGCACAGCAATCCTTTTTATATTATCCATTATAAATCTCCTAAGATAATTGATTTGACCCTTAAAGTAACATTGATACCCACAAATAGTTCAACAACATTTGCAGTCATACTTCTTAGATATTAGGGACACTTTGAAGGGATATTTACTACGGTGTTAATAAAAGACAGCCGGCAATTGAAAACACAAATATGACTTTATTTTAAAGAGTTAAAAGAACAGTAACACTAAAAAATGAAAATGCCTCACCTGCATTTGTAGTTCTAATATATTATCCAATATGTGCTTGCACAATTTCTCAATTGCATCTATAATGTAGATATTTAGCATTAAAAAGTTGACTTTAGGGTATACTTCCTGTATATGGATTATCAGAAGCTCCATAGAAAACAATCTGACTGGGTGAGGTCTGCTTAACAATATGGCTACTATCAGTAAAGAAATACACAGACAGAAAAATATGAATGTGGATTTGACTTCATTAAATTTATCAAAGCGGTGAATTTTGGGGCTTATGGCATAATTCTTTTTACTATTCTGGAAACATTTTATTCAAAAGGTTTATAAATTTTGGGACCAAATGCCTTCATAAGATAAGAACTGTCTGTCAAATGAAAGTGAAAAGCCATTGTTGTCATTTCTGTGACTATTGTACAGTGTCAATACCTGTTACAGAAAAGCAAACAAAATAGGGACACTGTCCTTTCTTTTGATAATTCATGCATATTTCCAGTATGTTGTCATCAAAAGAAAAAAAAAATATAGTTATGGTGTCATTGTCTCCTTTAAACAGATCCTTGTAAAGATGACATCACTTAGCTTTAATATGTCTATGAGGAATTCACTAGAAAACACCACCGTTACTATTCATCTGCTCAGAATTTATGACAATTCATTCCTTTGAAGCAAAAATACACTACTAATGGGGCTTATTCATAAAAGGCCAAATCGTCTCTTAAAGGTGTGATTTTACATTTTTTTTCCACTTCCCCATATTTAGGTATTCAGTAAACTCTACAATGTCATGAATTTGAATTTGACAGCTTATGACAGCTGCAGACTTACCGAGCACCACTTTACATGCACAGGTAATTCGCCTATTCATCAAGCATCAGAGTCTGTCCTAGTAGGGAATTCCACAAGGCATATTGTGTCGTATTCACCAATTTTACTTTGCCAGATCAAAGTGGTGAATCAGGGGACCACTGATGGCAGGACTCCTACTGTCTGACTGATTATGCCACACTATGCAAGAGATGTCTACTGACGCAGTCATGAATTCGCTATGGGAGTTGTCTGTTTAGTGAATAAAGAGTAGAGAATTTGAGCATAGCAACCCAAAGTGATGAGAATGAAAAACTAAATTCATTTTGCTATGTTCTTTAAGAAATAAGCCCCTCCATCTCTGTAATACTATACACACACACACACACACACACACACACACACACACATACACATATTGTTTATGTGCTGCTCCTCTTGAAAGCATGTTAATTAATTTGGATTGTTTCAGTTTTCATGAAGTAAGTGCAAGATGTACAATGAGACAAACTGAGCTGTGGCTGTGGTCTGATTTACAAATATATATACCCATCGGAATCTGGGCTCCCATTTAATCAGAGTTGATATTACTGGACTGGAGTCAGAAAAAAAGTGTTTTTAAACATCCTGCAGAGCTACATCATGAGAAAAAAGCTTTTACAAAAGTACACTGTGCAAGCACACCGAAAATGATTGTAATTCAGTTTTCCTACAGAAATTTTAGTTTCATTTAAAGTATCCCGGTGAGAAGGTATCATGTTGTACAATGAAAGGTCATTCCAGAACATGAAAATGTATTTATTTGCAGCAGGAGATGAAACATCCAGGATGACCTCAAGTGCTTTTTTTCTGACTGTACCAATACCACCTTGATATGCAATTTAACAAAGCAAGAGGTTATCCTCTAACCAGCACTAGAGCCCCTACCCTGCAAGATTTACAAATATCTTCCTGCTATTTGATAATTACACCTATTTTTAACTTTAAGTGTTGAAAAATATTGTGCTCAATTACAAATATCTGAGGATAACATTCAGATAAATGTTGCTGTTCTCAGGGGTTTATTGCCTAAAGTCCACATTGTCATGTAAAGGTATGATGGTCGCACACTACCCAATAGATGGCTACTGTTGTGGTCTTGACTGCATTATGGAAATATTGTCAAGGCCGCAATTTTACTATGGGAATATTTTTGCGGTTCGCAACGTTACTATGGGAATCCGCTGTTTAGTCAATAAGGAGTAAAGAATCAGGGCGTAGCTACCCAAAGTGACGAGAATTCACTTTGAGAGTCAAATTATTTCTTTAGTCAATAACCCCCTCAGTGGGTGTAGGGGGCAGGTTTGTGTTATGTTTGTGTTTTGTGAGTTTGCACTTTAAATAACACTATTGGAATTCCAATCGTCCATCATTTTTTCTATGTGGATATTAAGGGTGAGGTGCTTCCTTGGACGGTACCGTGAGCTGCTGACTTTCTTTTATTTGTAGGGGGCAGATTTGTCATTAGAGAATGGGAATGTAGCAGTGCTGAAAGTTACTAGTTTACCTTCAATTAAATTGCCTATGGTATATAGATGTTCTTGAGAGGAACCAGGTTACCAACTCTGCATGAGCCAGTCCATCTCATCTGGGTGGTAGAGTGTACAACAATGTTTTTACACATAAATAGAACTACTATGAGTCTCACAGTTTTCATGTGCTACTGACCATATATCACATTTCAGATAAAGGCAGCTGAGAAATGCTCATATATTTCATAAACAAAATGGCTTCCCTCCTCTAGCAAAAACCAAAGTATTTCAATATTATGAAAATAAAAATATATACCAAAAACAAAAAATATGAAATGTCAACAGAAAAGAATTAAAGAACAGAAAAGAATTAAAGAACAGAAAAGAATTATATTATCAGACAGAACATATACTTATGAAGGCAGAAAAATATTAGAGTTGTATTTGATCAACCATCTCTTTTCTTGCATTATTCAGAGTGGTTTTAAAGTGACACAGAAGATACCTTCTTTCTCTTATGGAAGAGTTTCAGAATTCCCAAAGGCTTAGCACAGAGGCCTGTTGTAAAGTGTGCTGCTCATTCCAGTGTGTATTCTACCAGGGAACACAAATCCCCAGGAAACCAGACTTCATTAATTCTGCACGGAACTACTTATTATATTTACTCAGCTGCAAATGGCTGGTCTGTTATATAAAGCTGTACATTGATCACTCCCAATATGCAATTTCCTGCAAACAAGACAGATAAAGTTGTGAATCTATAACATTTTTGGACATGTGCCAATCTAACAAAAAAATAAAGTCTGGAAAACCATACATGCATGATTTCTACCATTTATGTTTTACTGAATATGATATGTTAACATAGACAGTGTAACTATTTAATATTAAATAGCTGTGCAAATTAGTACCTTCCTTCTCTGTTAGTATGGAAGGTTATGAAGTATCCAAGCAACTGGGAATCCCATTTCACGCTCTTGGCAATTACTTGCAAATGTAACTTGCTTTTATCTAAACAAATTTACAACCTCACAAAATGCCTCTTATTACTCATGTGGAAGGAATAATGCTAGATTTGTTCATTATATATTATACAAAATTTTGTGGAAATTATTTCTTAAAATCATTAAAATAATCTTAGTGCTAAATTCAATGAATTAAAAGGCAAAGATACCCTATTTATAAGTGTTATTCATTTGCCCATTTCAGAGATTTTTTTCAAGCTTTGCTTATATAAATGTCACTACTAGTTTCATCATACTGTAAGTGTAGTATGTAGTGAAGATAACCTTATTATCTTACTCCATGGGGACATAGTTTTTAAAATAGGTAATGCCGTGTGTTACCATGATTGTCAAAACAAAAGGACAAAGAAATACCCAAATGGAGCGCACACTATGTAGTGTAATGTGGTTTTGAGAAAACAAAATATGATTGTAAATAAAACCAGTATTTATTAGCAAAAAACTCACAAAAACATTAATATTAATAGTGGGTGAAGGACACAAAAAAGTGAAACAATAAAAACATTTAAAAAGTCTCCAATGAGACTCTGAGAAACATAAAAGTGGGAACCAATAATGCTACGAGTACTGCTGTGACCAAAGGTCTGTCAGCATAAATATAAGCTTACAGTCTAGTACAATCAATATAGCAAATGTGGTAATCATACAGTGAAGATCCAGACAGTGACCTCCGTCGCAAACCCCTCTAATGTCCAAACCAATGCAAACATGGATAGATGTGCATAATTACCAATGGGGAGGAAGCTGTACCAATGTTGTGATACGGTCTGGAAATGGCAATGGTACACAGTCTGTGGATCAACCATGATTGTCATGACTAGTGTTGAGCAATGATATTGAGAAAAGTTGAAATCGGTACAATTATCGGGTGTTATGGATGATCCAATGATTTTGCAAAAATCCTACCGATTTATCACGATCACTCCCAAAGAAAAGCCAGCAATATAAACCATGACCAGCAACAGTGCAGTTATAGTTTAAAACCCAATTATTTCCTTATGTAAGTAATTAGGTACAAACCCCAGCTCTAAACCCACTTACAGTGAAAAGCATTCCTTAGCAATAGACCATGCCTCAGTCTTAAACTTCTTAGGCAATCACTGCATCAGAACAAAATCACATGAAGGGGCTAGGCTGCTGAGAAAAGACAATTGTGTGATTATTCTATTGTTACAGCTGTCCGCTGCACTCCAGGACATCCTATTGAAATATTCTATTTCTCACCAACAGGTGGCACTGTGTAATTCTGCAAATCTGTGGATTAGTACTAACTTCAATACAGTTCAAATTCTCACCAACAGGTGGCACTGTGTAATTCTGTGGATAAGTACTAATTTGAATAATATAAACTGTATTCAGATTAGTACTGATTCCCAGAATCACCCTCTTTGTGAGTAGCTTTTTTACTCTCCTGTATAAAATTGTCGCAGTTTCATCTTTTATGCCTGATGAAGCTTGCATTTATCATTTATTCTGTTAGCCAATAAAAGGTATCACCTATACTCTCTTGTCTTTCATTTTTACTCTCACTAAGTGTAATAATACATGACTTTATAGGCTACCTGAGATTTTTAGGAGCAGGAAAAGCAGCCCCTGCTCCCCCTAATGATCATTACTGTGAATGGGTTTAGTTCATGGCCTTTTGGCTAAGATATAATTTAGAGCTGGGCTTACCTAATTACTTCCATAGGGAGATAATTGGGTTTAAAGCCATAACCAAGCCTTGCACTTTTGCTGGTTATGGTTGCAGGGTTATTCAATAGGATGTCCCTGAGTGTAGCAGACAGCTGTAACAATAGAATAATCACACAAAGCCACACAATTATCTTTTCTCAGCAGCCTAGCCCCTTCATTTGATTTTGTTCTGGTGCAGTGACTGCCTAAGAAGTTTAAGATTTAGGCATGGTCTATTGCTAAGGAATGCTTTTCACTGTAAGTGGGTTTACAGCTGGGGGTTATACCTAATTACTTCCATAGGGAAATAATTGGGTTCTAAATTGTAGCTTCCCTGTTGCTGGCTATGGTCTAAATAGTCATAATCGTTATCAGCTAACGATTATCCATTCAATGATTTCAAAAATTGATAATCGATCCGATGACGATTATTGCCATCATCGCTCAACATTAGTCATGACACTTAACTGTATCATCATCATGATAATTAGCATGTGCATTTCAGCAGCCAGTTTCATTAGTGGCCCCTAAATAAAATAATAATAATGAAGATATAAACATTGATATGGAACAAATCCACAGCGTCATTTCACTATATATATATATATATATATATATATATATATATATATATATATGTATGGGGTATACTGCAAGATTCAATTAAACCCATGCACTGGCCTTTCTAATGCTTTGGGGTACAAACTACCCATCTCTTTTACACTCACCTCTGAAGTGATCTGACATCAAACTGGATGAAAGCAGAAGTTTCTTCCCAGGACAGACTCAATATAGGGAGAACTAACACCCCTTGGGTTTGACTAGACACAGACACTCCAAACCCAGGTCCCCAGGGGAAGTTCAGACAAGGACATTTGTCTCACATTGTGTGACACATAAGCTCTATCCACATACAGCAGGGAAAAATTGAGTGAACTCATTTACATTCTAGTATGATAACGTGTAAATGAATCCCTAGAAGTTAAATGTATATAAAATCTAATAAATCATAATGAAAGTACTCTACATGGTTGCTGTTGTGTTGTCTTGAAAGTCATTTTGAACATGCTCATTAGTGATTTTGGTACTGTTAAATGGGTCTCATTTAAGGAATGACTAAATTATCCTTTGTGTACTTTCAGGAGAACTACTTGTTGGTCTGCTTCTAGAACAATGGAACCTACTCCTATACTTCCTGTACTTCCTGGTTATTATTCATGTCACATAGTGGAGGATATGTATTTGCTTTCCCTGTATGCAGATTTAAACCCTTCTATGGCAGTACTTGTGATTTCATTCATGTATAGTTTTAAAAGGTTATACTTAATGGTTATAACAATCTGCACGTTACATTTATATATACAGTGCAGATTATTCTGAGTAGATCTATTATAGTTATTTCATGTTGTTTATATGTACTGAATGTATACTGATACACTTAAAATATACAGTACAGTTTTAAGTTTCTATTCAGAGAAAGGAAATGATGAGACGAGACATTGTTTTGTAGAAGAGGTACTAAATGTGTAGAAGGATCAGATAATCCCAGCTGATGACGGGCTCACCAGTTTAGGTTTCTGTACACTAAAGATGAGATGATTAAGGTGGGAAATATAATTACTTTATATGAATATAAAATTAGACTGTGTAAAAGATTTTCGGTGGGTCTATTATTTATAAATCATCCCAGATGACAAATGGACATCCCTCATACTTACAGGGATAAGATGTGTGTGTGTGTGTGTGTGTGTGTGTGTGTATGTGTGTATGTGTGTGTGTGTATGGGTGTGTATGTGTGTGTGTGTGTATGTGTGTGTGTATGTGTGGTGATCTGGAGATAAACTGATATTGTCTCCTGTAGAGAAAATTGGATCCTCCACAAATTGGGTAGAATGTATTGTAAAGTTTGAAGTTAATGAACAAAGACAATACTGTCTTTTTTAAGCCATAATTCCTATGTTATACTATGTTTGAAAAGAGTACACAGTGCATATTAATTAGTTATGAATACAGAGTAGTCTACACCCTTCCACCAACAGAAATAAATATCAATTGCCTCATTCTTGTGTTCCTATTGCTCCCACTTGAATCCATACTGGGACCTACTTAAATCACATGATGTTTGGTCCAGCATTAGCTTTTTAAAAATCAATCATGTCACTAGTCACTACAATGTGTTCTTTAATGATATTTGCTCCATCTAATTATATCTCTTAAGCCCTGCATTTGGGATTGAGAACTGATCCCTTGATATTCTTTTAGTTTTTCATTTAGATCTACAGATTTGTAAATATTAGGTCCTCTACAAATCCCAAAGTCACTGCACCTCCTATAGTTAATTTCCCCTTTTACAACATCTATTGGTGATACATTTGAAATCTTTTTATATAAATATGGTTAAAGCAAACAGAATCCACATTTATCATGGACAGATTAGAGAAAAAAAAAACCTAAAAAGCAAATACAATTTCCATATTGAACAGAGTTTTACAATTTTCCCCCTGGTCTTTGTAATTGAAAATGCATAGAATAATTATCTGACAAAAGGTCAGTTGCACTGCAAGCTGCACCAAATTAATTTTACAATACATGATGCAGTCCTAAAATATTACTAATAATGGAAAATTAAGATGTTCATTCAAGAGAAAAAAATAGATGGATGAAACAGCATAAATTGGATTAATCTGCTATACTTTATACTATATTCTACTATGTATGAACTCTCAGCATGCTAATATGTTAAATGAACCCATATACACTTCAGAGGTTATAACGGGTGAAATTTATTAAACTCGGAAAAGCCGTTTGCACTTTTCTGAGATTAATAAATCGGCAGAATGCTTTGAAGCTTCTCCCGGTAAGTATCGCAAGATCTGCCTCGTGCGATACTTGCCGTGACAAACTTTTTTTATTGGATATATCCATGGAAAGGTAGCTATACTGTATGGCTACCCTTTCCATAGATAGATTTAATTAAAAAAAGTTTCTCACAGTAAGTATCGCACGAGGCAAATCTCACGATTCTTACCGGGAGAAACTTCAAAACCTTCTTCCGATTAAACTCAGAAAAGCCAAAACGGCTTTTCCAAGTTTAATAAATGTCGCCCTAATTTAGACTTGATGGACTATGCTACAGGTCATATGATGTAACAGTAAATAGATTTTATAGCCTGACACATTTCAGTCAAACTATAATCCTGAACACCTACAGCTGTAATCTTACATTTTTTTATTAAATAGAATTCATGGACTGTTCATAAATAATGGCTGAGTGAGAATTGGACGATTTAAGGTATATATTTAAATGTACAAAAATAAAAAAATGAATTTTTGTAGTTTTTGCCAAATTTTACTGTAGTAAACCACATTTCACTCATTTATAATTGTGCCCATAAGTATCTAAAATAAACACAGAGATTACGTTAACACATAAGGCTCAGGAAAACTTTGCACTAAACTAAGAAATAATTCATAAATGAAGGATGCCAATATCCTAGGTAACTTAAACACCAGTTTAAAGTGACAGGGTAATACAGGCAGCAAAAAATGTCAAAGGTCAATATTATGTTTAAGGTTTTCCTACAGAAGGACTGGGAAATAATCCAACACAAATTGTCAGAAAGGAGTAGTAAAAAAATAGGAAAGCACTGCTCTAGTTTGATTAGTTGATGTAGGCAAAAAATCAGTTACTTAATACCACTAGTTACCTAGGCAAACAAACCTACTGGAAATCCTTGGCCCAGTAAATGTTCTAATAAAAATCTTATAACTATACTACAGTTTTTTCTCCAAGCCCTATAAATGTTTGCAAAAAGAAAAAAAAATGCTAAGGAAATCCTTGAATGTTAGTGGTCTCTGTGTTTTCAAAAGTTGACTATAAACTGTAAAGATGATGGTGCAATACTCCCCTATCCAAATAATAAAATAAATCTAATAAAATAATGTAAACATTTAATTTGTCTTGTGTTTTTTCAGGTTCTGAAAGTATATCACAATATTACCTACATATTAATCTGATATCATTTTGTTTTGTTACTGTTTTGTTTGGTGGTAAATAACATTGATGTCAAGCTGGAGACATTATAAATGCAATGCACTGCTTTGCCATATTAACCTAATTTCTCGTTCCTTTGTTTGAGCATCTATGTGTTCAACCACTCTTCTATTCAGAAACATAGGTACAAACCTGAAATGGTGTTGTAACCCACAGCAACCAATCAATGATTAGTTTACTGGAGTTGAAGCAATTCAGCAAATTACCTGATTGGTTGCTATGCGTTGCAGCATCAATTCAAGTTTGCACCTATGTTTGTGAAAAGAAATGTCGCGCCTTGTGGTTTACAGATACATGTGTACAACCTATATATGTCTTTCCTTCCTGTTCACTTTTTTTCTAGGAGTTCTGTTATTTTAAGTATTCTTATCTAACGCAGATTATATGTAATATAAAGACATTAAACATCATTTAATGAAGACAATTAGATAAAGATTCTAATAAGCTTCATTTATTTGTTTTGTATAAATGAAAACAACATGAACAGACATCTATTCATACATTACAAAAAAATTGCTGTATTTGCCGGCGTATAAGATGACTTTTTCACCCCCGAAAATAATCTGAAAAGTTGGGGGTCGTCTTATACGCCAGCTGTCCCTCTCCTTACCTCCTACGTTGCTTGCTGTCTGTGCTGTAATGCTGAGCTGAGTGCCGGCAACGGAGGAGCTCTCCCCAGCACTGATTAAACTTCCTGTGAGTGACAGGAAGCTTAATCAGTGCTGGGGAGAGGAATCGCTATAGCGCTCAGCTCAGCGCTACAGCACAGACAGCCGGCAACAGAGTAGCTGGGTAAGGAGAGGGAAAAGGAGGGGAGTGAGCACTAAGATAGTGCCCCCCTCCTTCAGAGTGTAGTAAGAAGGGAGGAGGAGGGGTTTGTGGGGGAAGCAA